>JAGFPH010001993.1:143975-157339 GCA_018207615.1 Philaenus spumarius
GTCGAGTGGAGGGGCAATCCCTTTGAGTTCAAGTGTCTCTCGCTCGCTTCGACAGCAAAACACCTCGTTGGGGAATCCCCATTCACTTACATAGGAAGTCGAGTGGAGGGGCAATCCCTTCGTGTTCAAGTCTCTCTCTCTCTCTCTCGCTTCGACAGCAAAACACCTCGTTAGGGAATCCCCATTCACTTACATAGGAAGTCGAGTGGAGGGGGAATCCCTTCGAGTTCGAGTTTCTCTCTCTTTCGCTTCGATTCCTTTTCGCTCCATGAGTGGAGGGCCCTGTGATTCGGAAATTTATTATAAAAGCTTTGTAGATAGGGTATTGTTTCTTGACAGTCTGCTTGGTGTATTTAGGTTTTGTTTTCGTGCAAATATGCTGCTATCTCTAGGTTTTTGCCATAAACATTGTATTAGTCGATGCGGAACTTAACCGAAAAGTCAATTTTGTAAAAAAAATTTAGTTAGGCTGTATTATTTGTGAAGCAATTGTTAGTTTACTATTACTAGATACAAATAGATCCACCTCTCACTTCCCTTTACTAACAAAATTTAGGAGAAATTTTGAAATGTATAATATTTTAACTTGAATTTTCTAATTTATAGTGTGTTGTATTTTAGAAATATGTGTTTGTAAAATCACTATGACATCAGTAGAATAAAGCAATTCAGTATCGTAGTTCTCACACTATTCAGAAGGCTTCAACTATGTAAATGGTTTGACGAAAGCCCTGTAAATACTTTGAACTATTATTTGCTAAATATGTATTTTTTCTTACAGACAGATTTGTTCAAGCACGCCTCCTCTGCATCCGGTGTTACCTGCTTTGGTCGAAGTATATGTGAACTCCATCTTAGTTCCAAGTGCCAAAGCTCCTTCTGAAAATACAAACCAACCGATGGATGTGGAAGAAATTAGTCAAGTCTTCAGACATTCTCTATCACAAGGGGTGAAGTATTTGGGTTCAATAATTTGTAAGCAATGTAACTATATTATACATAACCAGAGGGCTCCAACCCCTGTGGTGACTTGTGGCCTCGTTCCTCTCTCCCCAACTATATTCACAGAGAAGCAAATCCAACAGATTATTGTATACTCTTGATATTTTCATGGAAATGACGATTGATTAGAAAAGATGCACTTGGATAGGGGTAGAATGTTGTAGCGATGACTTAGATCCTGACACACAAGCACAGTAGGGCCAGAGTTTTTTCGTGAATGACAGGAATTTTTAAATTAAATGTTATTCGAAGTCTTGTTATTATTGCGGTATTGATGTACGATTGTATCTGTGAAATATTTGATTGCAAAATGAATTCTTAATTCACAGATACATCGATCGACAAAGTTATTATTTTAACTTGTAATTATTTACAACTACATCACTTTAACTTAACAACATTTGTAATTTAATTTCAGTGTTTATTGATTAATTAAGAAAATAAATTATAAAATATATATTTACAGTGTTAGTTTGTGAGTATCGTGCCACACAGTTCAGTTAAAATTTATGCAATAGTAAACTTTCATCACTAGCTGTAAAATGCGAATGATTCGAAATGGAATTGGAATTTTTATGCATGTATCTTAAAAGAGTTTTTTTTTAAAGTTGTCTGATATTTAATATATTAAAATGGGCCTTCAGCTTACCATATAGATGTATTTTTGGTTTACACAGTGCCTTCCTCATACCCGAATCTTCATGACATTTAACCTTTACGCTGCGTAAATTGACTTTAGTCCATGGCCTTGGAAAAACATTTCTGTAACTTCTTTAGACGACTTTATTCACTATAGGCTTCGTAATGTGCTGCACTCTCTGAGAAAATATCTTAACTTTGTTTGTTCATTGTTGTACTGTTGACACTTTATGTGCTTGATACTAGATTTGTTTACTGTATGTTTACAAATGATTTTTAGTTCATTCAGTTTACAATTATTATTTATTTATGAGTATAAATAACTTTTAAAACTAAATCATAATAAATATAGATGTAAAGTTTTCTTTCAATAGTTTTAGTGTTAGTTTTAATTTTCGTGTAGTGATAGTGGTGACTCTCTAAACTCTCATTTTTGTAGGTTATAACTAGTAAACTGTAAATTATTTGTTATGGATTTATCGGGGTAAGTTAGAAAATAAATGTATGTATATATATTTTTATTATATTTATTATATTACATTTCTGTATTTATATTGCAGAAGATAAAATATTTGTTTCAGAACAAATAATATATACATGAGTACAAAACTGCAAATTGTGTTTTTAGTATCAGTATCCTATAGAGAAAATACCATGTTTTACAGCGAAAAAAACAAAATACACCTTTAAACTATTATTATTTTGCAAAATTGTAATATAATATTGATAGAAAATACAGTAATAAAGATATTTAAAAAATAAAAACTAAGAAAAATGTACAGTAAATAAAAAATTTGGTCAAAAATTTCAATATTTAGTGTAGTGCATGAAAATTATGTTGCAGTGAAAAGGTTAAGGGAGCCCGAATGAAGTTGCAAGCGCATTCCTAAACTATTTTGTCCCCAAAAGCAAAATAATGTCACAATTATTACATTTCATTTAAATTCCTTAAAACATAGATTAATTTTCTAATTTTAAGACTCAAGTAGTCAACACGTGCCGACCAATTTAAGCGTTTATCAAAGAAGAGGCCTAAGTATTTGTGACGTCAACTCCGTCAATGTTACTGCAGGCACAGAGCTTACCTAAGTAATTCCCAAACTAATGTAATTCAATACGGTCGTATCTGGACTATCACTATTGGACCTAAGTGCTATAGAAAGGAATTTTGTTTTAGATATTGTTAAGCACTTAACAAATTTTGATCGAAGCATTTTTCACAACCAACAGATCATTTACAACCTTCCCGTGTAGACCTACTTCTTTTCAACTATATTTTTTTTCCTTGGTATGTGGGACTCCCGGTTCATCCGGTTTACCCACTAAACCCTATTCAGGCAGTACCTCCACCCTGGAACCGCCGGATAGCATTACTTCAAGGTGGTACGCCGTATTTTGCCACTTGGCTTGGTCTTCTTTCCCTTCTTACCATAAAATTACATCTCCTTTATTTTTTCTTTCATGACTCTCTCCACAAAAGCAGACACTGTTCTCCAGTAGGTCTCTTTCTCCAACATTTTACTGACTATGTTGTCAGGGTTAGTGTCACCCATCTTAGATATTAGAAACTGTCTCTCCGTGTTCCATCTTTTGCAAACAAAGAAGGTATGTTCTGCATCCTCTCTGTCAGAGTCTCCGTACTGTCAGGCTCCGCTATTTGTTTTTCCCATTTGATTTAGGTATTTGTAAAATGCTCCATGGTTAGAGAGTATCTGCATCAGGAAATAATACTTCACCTCCCCATGCCTTCTCCCGTACCATTCATTAAGGTTAGGGATTAATCTTCTCGTCCATTTACCTCTGTTTTTGGAATTCCACCGTTCTTGACACTTACTCATGGTCTTTTCCCTCGCTTGTTTCCGCAATGCACATGCCACCATATTTACATCGGTTCTTTTATGAAAAATATCCTGTCTCTCCAACGCCAGCAGATCTATTGGAATGACTCCTGCTAATACCAGAGCTGCTGGTACCGAAACTGTCCTGTAACAACTGGCAATACGCAACGCTCCCTGATGGACTGCAGCCATCTTATTTCTATACTTCGCAATTTTCAGGGCTCCTGCCCACACTTTACATCCGTAGAGCAGAATAGAGTTTGTTACCTCCATAGGCAAACGTCTCTTGTTTGCTGTAAGACTTCCTATATTTGCCACTACACGGCCCAGGGACACAGTCACCTTGGTAACTATTCTTTTCAACTATTACTGTCGACTAAAATGGCAGTATTTTCTACAAGAAGATAAAAATTCCTGTCAATATTAATTTTACACAAATTATTTATGTTAGTCAAAAACATTATAGGCCCTTAACACTACAAATTTTTGACTGCTCAAATTGACTCAAACTATGTGTACTCTACTTTGTATTGAATATTTCACCCACTAAAATTCATCTAATCACAATAAAACAGAAAACGTTGGAAAGTGTAACACTGACAGCCATGTAACAGAAATACTATATGATGAAAATAAACTAATAATACCCATAATGACTAAAATCATAGAGGTTTTGTCTGAATAAAATGAAAGACGCAATATATCATAATAAACATCTATAATTCTTATATATATGTATAAATTCTTTTGTGACGCAAAATAGTTAAAGTAAAATCATTTAAACAAAATAAAGTAAAGAATAAGCAGACTATGAATAAATAAAGTAAAAAAAAACAGACTATTAATAAATAAAGTAAAGAAGCAGACTTAAAATATATCAATTAATAAGAGTGTATAGCGTGTATGAACTGTATGAAAAGTTATTGACAGTTGAAAATAAGTGCGTATTGTAGAACGAACGGTTAAGAGAGACAGGTGAATGATTGCGTAACAAACATTTAAGTAAATTTCCATCGACAGAATTAAAAACAGTTAAGTCAAACAAAAGAAACCATATATAAAGAACACGTCATAATATCGGCATGTATGTCTGAACGCAGGACGAAAATAACTTGATTATAACAAGCATAGAAGTTGTTCTGATGCGGAAGGCCGTGTACGGCTTCCTTTACCACAAAGAGAGACCAGTTAAGTACTGAAGGCACGTTAAGTAAAGTGCAACAAATAAGTTTTCTCAAAAAGATGTAGTTCTTTCGATAGTAGAGTGATGAAAGGTGTATAAATTTGAGATGGGAGTGTTCCTGCGTTGAGGTGATCTTCGGCAGTGAAATTGACAGTGTTTTTTCGACGATAAATGCATTTAAAGTTTTCGACCATGTGACTGGAAAACTACGCATCATGTACTAAGTGTGTTAAAGAGAAAGTGTAGTTAAAGTGAAAATCCTAGGTAAAATCATCGATTCAAACGATTCCGTGAGTAGTAATGGCCAAAGCTTATAAGTTTTTCAGTCTGCAAATTCAAAATTTTAATCATTTTAAGAAATAGCTTCATTTTGGTTCTATTGCGTCATAAAATTGTAAGATAGGCTTAGTAACATTTTGTGTATATTTTCGTCAAATTGACTTGTTTGCCTCATGATGATAATGTATTGTTTTGTAAATAATTATTTCTTGATAATGTCTGAGTAAAAGATTAGTTGTTCCGTCACAATGTCTTAGATTCCTTTATTTGGCCACACACATCCATCAGCCTGTACTTTAACAGCCAAAGACTCAGCCCTGAGAAAGTAAAATTAATATAATAAATCATTAATAGTAATTATAAATAAATAGATGCAGATAGAGCATATAGAAAAGTTATATGTGGATTATTAATTTTTTTTTAAGAGTTGAACGAAGGTGATGTTAAGGTTTTTATAAATAAGGTTTTTAAGGTGTAAGGTGATGTAAGATGAAGTTATATGTTAAGGTGTAAGGTGGAGTACTACGTTGGAGTTGAGGTGAGATACATGATGTATAATTTTTTTTATTATGGAAGCAGAGGAGTAAAGAGGTGTTACTTGGTGACTTAAGATGTATTATGAGCGACGATTTTTTGTTTTAAAGGTAAATAAATAAACAAAGTGAGGGAGAAGTGAGTAATAATAATCCACATATAGCGTTTTATTTAATTTGAAAATTTTTTTTATTTTTACAAGTTTTCCGAACCCATTTTTTTTTTAACAGTTTATATTTTTATATATTTTTTATTTTTGTAACCTTAAGTTACAAAAGGAAATGATTTAAACTTTAATTCTTTCCTTTACAAATTTGTTCTAAAACGTATATTTATATATGTAATCATCGTTTTAAAATTATAGTTTTCTAAATCAATTGATGCCGCGCTAGAAAGCAATATGAAATTATGCAAATAAGTCACTTCTCTAAGGCTCAATATTGCTCGACAGAACATTTTGAAAATAATATGAAGATACCTCTGGATTCGTCAAGATTTGAACTTTCTAAAACTGCCTTCCAATCAGACGTCACTCTTATAGTTTCAAAAATATAAAGTTTTCTGTAAACCCTTGTAATTGGACAGTTTTCAACCAATGAAAAAGCACATTTTGCATTCGATGTATCTATTAAAGTTCGATATATTTGTGTAGATATGTTTATATTGATTTGTAGAGAAAACGTTTAACCTTTCGTTTCGTGTTTCGTGTAAATGTAACCACATTTACTGTTATGATTTTATTGGTACAGTTCTGGGAAATACAGACATTTGATGAATTCAATACGCAGAGTTCCTATGCACTGTCCAACTATCTAGGCCGGCAGGATATATTATAGGCTGCGTCTGTCAGATGTTTTGTCCATTTGATCTAATTTTGTGATGTAA
This sequence comes from Philaenus spumarius, assembly GCA_018207615.1. Taxonomy (NCBI): domain Eukaryota; kingdom Metazoa; phylum Arthropoda; class Insecta; order Hemiptera; family Aphrophoridae; genus Philaenus; species Philaenus spumarius. Next base: position 150,336 of record JAGFPH010001993.1, read on the forward strand.
TTAAAACAATGTTAAATAAATTTATAAAATAATAATTTTCAAGTATACAGTTCAATTCTATGATTTATTCCCTACACTTTGTTATAATAATATTTCATTTTTCGGCAAAGCATTTATTTTTAAATTACTATTCAAACTAGGCCTAGTTTTGTTAGCAGTCTTGTAGTAGTAACATAAAAACTTGGGTTTTCAAAAAAACAAATTGGAAATTGCTGTATATTTTTATACACTTGTATTTAGAACTAAATTACAACATTTTTGTACATTTTGAAAAAAATTTGTACTACTTTTTATGTAGGCCTAAAGTTGAACATTTTCCTTTCGTTACTGAACATTTTTGGATTCTTGAGCTAATAACTTTGTAAATTTTACATCAATCAATTTTTTACTCGCATATATGAATTCTTTGAACCGTTCTTTACAAAAAAGCTATGGAACTCTTTAGAATGGGGTATAATAATTACTATATTTGGACAATTTTTGAAAAAATGCTTGTAACACTCACCGAAATGGCTTGGCATTGCAAAAAAATTAGCATGAACAGTTGAACAATAGAACGGTTAAATTTATCTCTATGGTGCCATATTTCACTGGCTGAGGTTCGCTTTTGTTAAAGAACTGAAATTTGTTTTTAATATTACGAAGTATGAACGCCTTGATTCAAATTGTAATGATAAATGTTATAATTGTATAGGTGGAAAGTAAAAGATCCAGCCTGCAGAGACAAGATTCAGTGTGTAATACTGCCTCATTGACTTCTCAGCTGTTGCTACTTTATTACCTGTTGCATTATGAAGATGTAAGGCTGAACAACATGCAGACGGCTCACGGGACAGGAAGAGAAAAAGTGAAAAGTTATTCTACAGAGTTTTTGTCAGAGTTGCCCATTAAATATCTGCTACAGCAAGCGCAGAAAAATCAACAGAGCTATGCTGGTAAGTAATATTAAAATCAAGTAAGTTACTTACTAAGTCATTTTATAATAAAACGGTGTAAAATGTTCTATCTTTTCTATAGTGTTTTTCCTGCAGAATGCATCCAATAACTACATTTAAAAAGTTTCTATAAAAATGATGATAATAATAACTAAAAAAACCATAAGCAGCACTGCCGCATTACTGACGAATTTCTTATCAGGGTATTACTAATTAATGGATAATGAAACAATAATTTATCTAGAGTTTCCTATGCATTTGTTCCTTTTTCCGGGAACTGTACCAAAAATACCTTTGCACAGGATTATAGTAAATTTAATTGCCTTTCGAATGATATAACTCACAAATTGTACTCGAGTGGGAGAAATCATGCAATTTCCTCGCTCTAACTTTGTCATTTTGCGTCAAATCGAAAAGTACGAAAATCCCTATCTGGGAAATCTTACAAGGACCCTTTCACCAAAAATTCACCTATTTTGAAGCATATTTACTACCCACTTATCAAGATGGGAAAAAACACATACTTATATACTCCTCAAATCCCCACCCAAAAACGACTAAACGGTCTGATTCCGCCATTTTGAATCGGATCAAAAACAAGTGTATCTAAAGAATTCTACTAAGGATCCTTTCAATAAAAAATCTGCAATTTTGAAGCATATTTACTACCACTTATCAATCCGGGAAATAATATTTGAAGAATTTTGATGAATATATTTAGATTTTTTAAACACATATGTCTCTGTAATTATTAATACCTAGTATTATATAAATTAATGAATTTTGGGTATCGCCTCCAAATGGTCTGAAGTCCTACCCTTCTCCGACCAACCATTTTCAAGTTGGGTCGAGGGTAAAAGCTCTTATATTCATCGAAAATTTAGCCAATAATTAACAGTGGCACTACAAATTAATTAGCTATGGCAACTAATATTACACGCTTTAAATATTACCTTTTAATTATATTAATTGTGACCACAGTCAGTACGTGGTGGAATTGTAAAATAAAATGTAAAAATTAAAACTTAGGCAGTCCACACACACATGTCGTTGAACTATCGCCAAGAAGGCGATATTTGTACGCTTGGTCGTTTTAGCCTAGGTAAATGATTGGGGGACCGCTAACATGGCGTCAACCAATCGGCAAGAGTGAGAAGCGTAGTCGTTTCGTTGTAGGTGCGTTTCTAGCGTTGTGCACTGCAGTCCTCAAGCTGAACGATTACTCACGTGGGTGGTTGCAAACATTCAATTCAAATTTAAGGTTGTAAAATAACGGAAATTTATGATTAACCTAGTTATACGAGAACAAATGTTGTAGAGAAAGCGTAGGTGGAAATTGGCAAAAGATAATTTATGTAGTTTTAAATACAGACATATCCTTATGAAGATTATTGATTACTAGTAAAACTTCGTGGAAAATCACAAGTAGATTAATTAGATATACATCAGAAAAACATCATTTAAAAAAATACTATTTAAAAACAACAGACTTTACCTAGGTCTACCTAACTATTCTGACTGAGATTTTTAACTCGTAATGTGTACAATTTTAAGGATTATAAAACTGTAGGCCTATTTATTAAAATTCTGTATTATCACATATATTATTTCTCAAGGCCATTTTTTTGTCGGTACGCCATAACTTCCTTAATACATCATCAAATTACATAAATGAGGCATCATTTTAAAGCTTTCCTTAACCGCTACACCGGAAAAATATACAAAATACAATTATACAAAAAATAAACAAAAAAAAGAAATAAAGAATCCGAAAGTAACAGTGATGTAAGATCAAGTAAGTTGTAGGGATATTTTGCTGGGGTTGTCAACACTGATGATAACAATACCTAGCTGGAGAGCTGCCGTTACGCCACTACATTGCTATTTTTAATTAATTGTAAGCGTGGTTATAAACAGCATTGTGGATACACCTATTTGTTATTGTTTACCTTCGCACTAAATACGCACTATACGATACTAAATATACGGTGTGTACTTTAATTAAGTGGGATTTAAGTATGTTAGAATGCGAATGCTTCGCACGGGTCAGCTAGTATACGTTATTATATATTTAAAGAAAGATACAAATGTTATCTTTTAATCTCTTTTTATTTCATATTGATGGATCAAATGATTTAAAAGTTATTATATTATAGTGAAAAATTAATAATCGAATATGTTTGTATACGAAGATGGACGAATGTTTCCGAAGTTAAACGAATATGTACCTTCTCTAAATTTGTATAAAGAAATATATTGTTGATAAAAGGTTGTATTTATATACAGTTGATAACTTCAAAGCAAATCTTATAACGTATTATAACATACAATGATTGATGTTGTAAACATAACCCTGAAAGTTGTAATGGAGCATACTGTCGCTTCTTTGACGATAGCTTGACGACCCGTGTGCGGACGTAGAACGAGGAAAACGACAATCGTTATTTTCTACGCTTGAGGATTGTCAAACGCTTCTCTCGCGTAGGCAACGACCTGTGTGCGGACTGCTTTTCACTTAAATTTCACAAAAAAACTGCATATATTTGCTACTGCTGTTTCGCCGTTAAGCATCATCAGACGACTAAAAACTAAAATCTAGGCTATGAGGATGGTGGAATAGAAAGGGAAGAGGTGAAAACTTGGAGTACTTGAGAAGGACAAAAAACTGACTGGTTGTGTAAATACAATGGGTTTCAACAAAGTGGATAGGTTATGTACCTGTCCATTTAGGTTAGAAGCATGGGAATTGAGAACAGATCTGTTTATTTATAAAGTAAACCATTTAATTGCAAAATTTAAATAAACGCTTCCGCTCATAGATTACTTCAATAAATTTTGCACTTTACAAAGTATGAAGAACACTGTGGCGACAAATTCAAACTGATTGAATGAAACCCCGAACCACAAATAGAAGGAACAAAAAACAATAACATAACAATTAGGGATAGGTCGGTTCCATTTTTTTTTCGGTTCTCGGTTCCCGGTTCTAGAGTCAAATTGGTTTTTGGTTCTATTTATTATTCATGGAATTTAACAAGAATTTAAGTGTAAAATATAAGATTTAATTTGAACACTGAAATGATTACGGTACCTTAAGTATGTTATTTACAGATAATTTAAAAAATTGGGTGTGCATATGACCACACAATAGAAGTGAAAACTTCTATGCGAATTTTACAGCGTGTAAAATGAATATTGATTAACTACTGGATTTTATTAACATTTTATTTCTTGGTTAATAAATAAATAAAATAATTACAATTATTTTCAAATTTTTAGTTCGGTCTGCTTTTAAAGCGTATTATTTACATTCTTATTTTTTAGTCTGGGGACCATGATCAGTGCTCACTTTTTTTTACTCGCATAATCAGCCGAGTTGTAAACTTCAGGGAGTTTGTGCGCTCAACGGAACAGCGGTCGCTGTTGAGTCAGCCGAGCACATGGCCGACTGCTGCTGTCAGTCGTTAGTGAGTTCACAGTGAATTTAATTACCCGAACAAATTGGTTATCAGATGTCCCTCGGTCCCAATTTGTTTCTAAAAATCGGCGCTCTCCTGTATTAACTAATTGCGGTAACTAAAACAAAATGAATAAAACTCTGCACTAAAACTGAATACTGTACGTATTTACACACAGCGTTATTAACTTGATATTACTTTGTTCTAACAAGTTGTTCAGACTTCGGCGGGACTAAACTGACGCCGTCAAATGAAATTTTCGATGATTGAAGTTCCGATTATTTCTGAACTCATCCGAATTGAACGTTCAGAAACAAAACATATAATATTCGGAGCGTTAACGCAATCCTAGTCAATCGTAAAAAAATATTATGCCTAATCGGATTCCGAATAATTGTATTTGACACTTGTTCTTGCGTAATTATTTTAATCATTTATTATTATTTTTTTTTAACTTTTATGAATAATAAAGGGATTATTGATTGTTATAATCACTGATAGTAAAAAAATAATAATTTAGGCATAAATATTACTTTACAAAGGCTACATTATCTGATGAAATGAGTGCATCAAACCGGCATTCACGTCCACCATCGCCACACGATCGAGCTAAATTGCAACGTATGTCGCGTTCAGATAAACTAACGCGAAGAGTTTAGTTTTATAATAACCGAAAATGTGTGAATATTCTTTTTTTCTCTTTTGTTTTGTACCACTATAAAGGGGTCGTTTCAATTGCCGAATTCATGTCAATATTCGACATCAATCGGGTCCGGTTCTAGAACCGATTTTTTAGCTCATCGGTTCTCGGTTCCGATTCCGCGAAGAACCGGCGGAACCGAGAACCGGTATCGGGAACCGACCCATCCCTAATAACAATTCAATGAAAAGTTGTGTTTATTGTACTACCCTTGTGCTCATTTCAATGACATAGTCATCATCCTTAGATGGGTTTTAACACTACGTAATGTGTACAATAAACATAACTTTCCATTAACTTGTTCTGTTATTGTGTTTAGTTCCTTCTATTTGTGGTTCGGGGTTTCATTCAGTGTAAATTTTGCACTGTTTCATAAATTATTGTTAAAAGCCCTTACCTTGTAGGGCCAAAGGTTCTTTGCACGCGGCCTTGGTTTGAGCACTTCAGGCGAGGGGATGGGCAGGTGTACTATTCTAAAAACATTATCATGAACTTCTACTTACGCCTGGCACAGCACACTATTACAATAAATAAGTAGGATTACAGAAATGGCAAACTAGTACACTCAACAGAGCGCAAGCCAGTTGGCTCAAGTTTCGCCGTTTATGTTCAATTCCCGCTCTTATTAAACCTTAACAAACTGGCATAAGGGAACGCCACTGAAAGAAGTATTACTTAAGAAAATAAAATGTATTTCTTCACCTAAAACTTTCTCACAGACGAAAACCTCCCTGACCAAAAGATAAAAATTCCTCACAGGTCAACTTTATCACGGCCCACAGTAAACAAAATAGACCAACTCTTTTAGAAAAACAATTTTTAATAAAAAAATGTAACAGTTTAAATATTACTGTACTGGTATGTTAAATTATTCCAGCAAAGGATGGCACGGTTTCAATTTATTGTGGTAATAATTAACCCCTTAAAATATGGTGGGTGAAGCCACGTAACGTGTAAATGAAGTAACGAAATTTTTTGCATGGTTAGTAATGAAACGTTTGCGAGCCAAGAACTCTTTTCCCTACACTACTTAGGCGCATAATAACTATTAGGTACATATGAACCTAATTTAGATTTTGTAGTTATTTTGATTTAGGAAAATAATGTCCCTTACTTGTCCCCATTTTTCACGGTTAGATTTTGAAACCTCTCTTAGCACCCTCACACACCATCTGAGGAAAATATATTAACCAAATTTTAAATCTGTACTGATCGTAGTTCTGGAGGTTTGGTGATGAATGAGTTGTATCATGCAAATATTTGTTATAGATTTAAGTTGATGCTAATGATGTTTCGTGATAAAATAAATGTTTGTATATTTTTTTAAACAATTCAGTCTATTAATACATTTTTATGACTGAAAACTATGGTACTAATATAAGTTGGTCCTAAAATTTTACTTTTTTTTATGATATAAAATTACTATGATTTAAACCGTACTGATAAAAAGGAGTTTGTTAAAAGCTATTATATAAAGATTAATACGCTTATGTTTGATTATTAGGTTTATTTTCTCCTCTACTGAGACTGTTGGCAACACATTTCCCACATCTCTCCTTAGTGGATGATTGGCTGGAAGAAGATGATCTTTCCTCAAGAGAGCAGGCGACCAGTTTGACCCGTTCATCAATTGTTGAAGGTAGAGTAGTAATCTGTCATTAGAGATGAGTTCTTGTACCTTGACGCTTTGGTACATCCCAGCGAGTACCAGGATGTAAAAAAACAAGGATTTTACAAAGGCCTCACCCTTACAATATCAATAATGTCGGCATCATTTCATGAATACAGTCGACTAATGGACGGAGATAGCCAATCTATCAATAATGAGGTTTTTACTTAAATAATTCGTTCACGCAGCTGAACTGCTGACATGAGTTGAGCGAATTTACAAAATTAAGTTTTTATGTTTTA
>JAGFPH010001993.1:157349-184348 GCA_018207615.1 Philaenus spumarius
ATAATTCAATCATGCATCTGGACCGCTGACATGAGTTGAGCGAATTTCCAAAATTAAGTATCTATGTTTTAAGGTTCCAAACGACTATTTGAGAAATTGGTTTACTCATAAAGGGTGCCTGCATGTATGGAAACATATTAGTATAATTTTTTTGCACCTCAGCCTTCAGCCCTTTGTGAGTTTGCAGCTCGACCTTGCTACCTCGGATCAGAAGCTGCTCCCACGGTAAAAAATCCCCCTTGTGGATTTGAACCGGGTACTTTTGGAATTTTAAATTTAGATCGATCTTAGGAGATCCAGACAGGCTATAAAGTCGTGTAAAAAGAACAAAATGTGCTGAACACATATACACATATAAAAATAAATGTGCTATATTTATTTGTTTAGATTAAACCCCAAAAATGTTTCATTGTAGTACGATAAATCTAAAATTTCTTACTTCCAGTAAAAAAACGTGCTTCTAGTTGCTCTATTTTTTTGGCTAACAAACTAGTCCGACCTACTTAGAACACCAACTTGTATACCGAATTTGGACCAAATCGGACATAAATGCGGCCTTTCGATAGTGAACACATAAATACATATATACAGGGTGGAACAAAGTTAGTGTTAAAAACTTCAAAGTGTTATTATGCATGCAAATTGCAACAAAACTGTGCAATTCGGACAGTTCTATCTCACTCCACCTTCCAGAAACAGTCATTTTTCAATTTTTCCAAATTCCGTGACATTGCCCATGAAAATCTAATTTTTCTCAACTTTTACCAAACTTATTACAACTTTTTATAACTTTTTTGGAAAGTACATACAATTTTCTATCAGAATAAGTATAGTTTGCCATAGTCGAGCCCTCTTAAAGCCTTGTAAATTCTACTTGAAAAAAATATTTTGGAAAATTAAGAAAAAGTGCGCTACAACTTACTTAAGAAATTTTTCTTATGCCTCATACTACAAACTGTCAAATATCACAAAAACTTCCCCATATCTTAAGCTTTAAAATGGTATTCTAGAAGTGACCTTTCCTATTCGCTTAAGGGGCGGCAATGGGTGTTAAACATAATTATTGTCAATAAATTAAATAGGTACAATACCTGCTTTTTTGTCTTATCCAATCCTAAAATCACTATGTGATTACCGCGGTTTCGGGTAACCTATGTACCCATCTTCAGATCACAGAAATAAATAATTCCCTTCATGAGGTCGTCAAAACATTAAAGTTAATACACAAAACAAAAATCACAAAACACGTCACGAAACACATTAAAACACTTTCTCAAAAAATACATTAAAAACATCGATTAGGCCTAATCACGCTAAAAGTTTAATATGACCCATAATTATTGACCTGTTTGTGATGAAATAATTATAATAAATACCCTATCTTCATTTTAACATTTCCTCTCCGATGAAACTATTTCATTCCTTTATCTTATCTCAGTTATCTACATTTTTCATATTCCTAATAAAATAACAAACATACCCATTTGAACAAAGAAATTAGTTTCATTGGATTGCTCCTGAAAGCATTCCTCAGTTAAGTGAAAGCTACCATGGAATACGCAACACAAGAATATGCTGATATGCACTTCGTGTATGGATTTTGTGATGGTAATGCGCTTGCCGCCAGAAGGGAATATGAACGTCGCTTCTCGAATCGCTGGATTCCTTGTACAAGAGTGTTCTCAAGATTGCATCAGCGGCTTGTGGACTTTGGTACTGTACACAAACAGCATAGTGAAATAGGTGCTGCATATGAGGTAGCGATGGTGTTTTGTGTAATAATTGGTTTATTCAACCCGGCATCCTATACCAATACGGTAAACACAGCAACACTGTATGTACATATTTGCTGTCATTATCTTTAACTTAGCTATTATCCTTCATCCGATTGTATATATAACATTCACACCATCCGAAAGGCAATCAAAAGGGCTACATAAAAGGTGTCTTGACATTTTTTTTTTTTTTTAACGTCCTGCTGTTTTGCACTTAAGGCTAATGAAGACGAGACCTACAGTTTTACAAGGAATTTGAACCACAGCCAACGATGTCTGTTAAGAAACCATTTAGAAAATTATTCGGGGTCAATGGGAATTGAACCCGGAACTTTTCCATTGATGATTTTTTTGTTAAAATGTATGGTTCTTGAGTAATTTAAGTTTGAAATTTTCAAATAGCCGCCATTTTGAAACTCCGTCATGATTGGATTTAGACGCTTTCTTGAGATTCATCATTGTTAGGTTAAACTTCATGCCAAGTTTACTCAATCAGTCAAACCGTTCTCTAGTTAAGAATTATTTTTTACAAAAAACAAAATGGCGGATATCTAGAAAACGAAGCGTTTTTGGGCCTGTGTTAATATGAACTTTTTTCTTATTTTGACCCATAGAAACTATTCCCCGAAGTTTGGCACTTTATTTATGGGACATCCTGTACATATACAATTTTTCAATTAAAATTGTTTGTTGATTACAACTATAGGTGAATGAAATGTAAAAACCGACATTGAAACATTTTAGAATTAATTCTTTTAAAAGAATTATAATTAAAAACCTAAAGATTTATTTACAGGCATGTAGTGTACATTGTGTGGGTCTCCTTTTAATTCAGTGTAGAACAAGATGCCTTCAGTCATTTCCTAATAAAATGTAAAGAAAATGCTCGATGGTTTTGTAAGGAATGAAAACCAACCAGTTAATGAATGAAATAAGAAATGGCGCCCTTAAACGCGGGGCTGTTAAACGAAAGCGAAGTGGATATCGTGGTGACTTTGGAGGTTTTTTGGGACGTTGTGGCAGACAACTTATAAATTCAAATTGTTGAATACAATTTTAAAATATGGCAAATAGGGTAGAAATGGACGACTCGGGATTGGACATGGATCAGTCCATTAATATGAGTGTACAGGATGAGGTAGGGAATTCTGATATGAATGAGACAATGAAAGATAGCAAAAATGTAAAGGAGGTTAGGTCAAGTAACAATTTTGCTGGGGACAATTTTGAAAAAATGATGAGTTTTTTGACTGATTTTAAAACAGAAATCAAAGTAAACATTGAAAATTTAAGTGAGGAAAATAAAGTAAACATTGAAAATCTAAACAGCAAAATTGAAAATTTAAGTGTTAAAATGGAAGAAAATAAAGTAGACAATAAAGTAAATCATGATAAATTAAACTCTAAATTAGATAATCTCCAAACAGAGATGAAAGTTTTGAAAGCAGAAAGTGACCTAAGATTTAATGAAATTTTAAAGAGTTTAAATGTAGAATCAATTGATAATAAAGTAAATGACATTTCCAGATCTTTTGAAAGTAAATTAAGAGAAGAGAATAAACATGTGACCAGTAAAGTAAACTCAATAGAGAACAAATGTTTTGAAAATGATAAAATTTATGACAGTTTTGGTAAGCCTATTATAACAGTCTGTGAAAATGAAATAAGTAATGTAAGTGAAGTAGTTGTTGAAAAATTATGCGACGATTATGTTTTAAGAAATGATATTGTAGAGAGTAGGCCTAATGTTGTGGAATTTGATATTGGAGAAGTAAATGGAGATGTTAATTGTAATGGTTTTGAAACGATTAAAGATTTAAATGAGGATATGAGTTTGGATTTAAAGAAAATAAATGTAAATGAAAATAGGCTTATCAATGCTTTGAGGTATAGATCTGGGAAAATAAATTTTGGACAAGGTTATGATTTCGTAAATAAATATTTTGAAATTATAAAGAAAAGTTTAAAAACAAACAAAAAACAGAAAATGAGGTATAGAAGCAAAATTTATAGACTAAATAATAATGTAAAAGAAAAAATAGTAAAATTGATAAAGCATAGGCTAGGCCTACTTGTATTGAAGAGGCTTAAAAGAAAAAACACCTACCTGATTAGTGTTCCATTCTCTTGTATAGTTTTTTGTTGGTTGTTTTCTTAATTTGTAAAAAAAATATAAAATTGAAATGTATATCAACTTGTAGTGCGAATGAGGCGAGTATGAAAATTTCAACGGGGAGTGGCAAACTAAAGTGCTTAGATTTGTTTTCACTAATTTTAAATTCAATGTTGTAGGGGGTTGTACATTGGGTACAGACAATGTATAACAATGCTGTGACCTTCAACGACATGTTTGGGAGTTTAATGGGGGTTGATTAAGGAATGGATGATGGGAGGTATGTGTGATGAAAATGATAAATAATAAATATTTTTCAAATTTCAATTTTATATTTATGTATTGATTTTGTATATAAATTAAGAAACTTAATTAATTAATTTTTTCTCTCCATTTCTTATCTGGTTGTTGCACTCTGATGGAATGATCCATGTACGTTGTTTAAGAGGGGGTCATTGCCATTTTAAAGGTGTTCATTCACAATTTGATATGCAGGTGTGGTGTGGTAGATCTGTATGAATGTATGTAAATGCAAATGTAAATTTTAAATGTTTGTAAAGAATTTGATTTGTGATGTGAATGATTATTTAAAATGTGTCAATTAAGGATGATTGAGTGTAGAATTGCTACAAGTTAAAGATAAGTGAATTTTAGTTGTTGTCATGGTAATTAATAATGTGTAAATTTTGATAAATGAGCGAATTTTGATTTGTAATTGATGTATAATTTTTGATTTGTGAATAATATCAAACCTAATAATGTGGAGTGATGAACAATGAAAACTCTAATACTTGAGTGATTTCAATGGTGTATAATTTTTGATTGACAATCTTGATGATGAATAATAATGTGTAAATTTGATTTTCAGTAATATTTGATTGTGAAACTTGATTTTGATGTATAATTAATTCTTGAATATTGTTTGATTGTGACATTTGATTTTGATGTTTGTTTGTTTTGAATTGGCAATCGTGAATTTTTTGGTTTTTTGAATTTTGATTTTTTTTTGTGGCAACTAATAATTGATTTAAATGTAAACATTGGCAAACAAAATTTTTTTTTAAATAAGAACAATGATTTGGATTTTTAAATATTAATAATAAATAAATATAACTTGTAATTTTTAAAAATTTTTAATAATGTAAAGACCAGATTTCTTTGAGATTTTAAAATTAAAAAAAAAAAAAAAAAATGTCTCTGTTACATGGACTGTGGTGTTTTTGGTGTTCATGAAAGCAAATTCCATGAATTTCTTTCATGAACAGGGGTATCTGTAACACTAACAGCCATGTAACAGAAATACTCATGATGATAATAAATTAATAATTTCCCATAATGACTAAAGCATAGAGGTTTGGTCTAAATAAAATGAAAGACGCAATATAATAATAAACATTTATAATTCTGATATACATGTATAAATTCTTTTGTGACGCAAATAGTTAAAGTAAAATCATTTAAATAAAAATAAATAAAGTAAAAGGCAGACTATTGGTAAATAAAGTAAAAAGCAGACTTAAGGTATATTAATCAACAAAAGGATATAACGTGTATGAATTGTATAAAAAGTTGTTGACAGTCGAAAATAAGTGCGTATTGTAGAACGAACGGTTGAAAAGGACAGGTGAATGATTGCACAATAGACAATTTGATAAATAATTAAAGAACAGTTAAAATTAAAAGAAAAACAAACACATGTAAAGAAGTCAGTATATGTATCGGCGTATATAACAAAGCACATCATAATATCGGCATATGTGTCGGAACGCAGGACAGACATAAACTCAATCATGGTAAGCGTCAAAACTATTCTGATAAAGAAGGTCTTGTACCTCATCCGTAAGACTCACTAAGATGGCGTAGAACGTTCTGCGTTTAGCAAAGTGTGGAAGGTGGACTTTTCTCAAAAAACATGTAGTTTTATCAAAGTTTGAACAGTGAAAATAATAGAAAAGTGAAGTAGAGGAGTGTTGGCGTTAAGACGAGCTAGGACATCGATATAGAATGTGTATCTTCGACGAGAGATCGACTTAAAAAATTGTGCCATGTGTTTCGAAAAAATGCGCATCATGTAATAGGGAGTGCTTCATGTGTTTGTGCAAACTTAAAGAAATCCTAGGTAAAAACAGTGAAATATACAGTTCAGTAAGTAGCAATGGCCATAGAACATAAGTATTTCAGTCTGCAATCTTAAAATTTTGATTATTTTAACAAATAGCTTGATTTGATTCTATTGTGTCATACGTCTAAGATAGGCTTAACTATAGTTTGTACAGATTTTTGTAAAATTGACTTGTTTGTTTTTGTGATGCTGATATATTCAATTGTAAATAATTATTTCTTGATAATGTCTGAGTAAAGAATCAGTTGTTCCGCTACAATGTCTTAGATTCCTTTATTTAGCCACGCACATCCATTAGCCTGTACTTTAGCAGCCAAAGACTCAGCCCTGAGAAAGTAAAATTAATATATTGAATCATTAATAGTAATTATAGATAGATAGATGCTGATAGAGCATAAATAAAGTTATATGTGGATTATTAATTTTTTTTTTAAGAGTTGAACGAAGGTGATGTTAAGGTTTTTATAAAGGAGATGATTTTTAAGGTGTAAGGTGAGTTGTAGTTTAAGGTGTAAGGTGATTTAAGGTGAAGTTGTGGGTTAAGGTTTAAGGTAGAGTACTACGTTGGAGTTGAGGTGAGATACATGATGTATAATTTTTTTATTATGGAGGCAGAGGAGTAAAGAGGTGTTACTTGGTGACTTAAGATGTATTATGAGCGACGATTTTTTGTTTTAAAGGTAAATAAATAAATAAAGTGAGGGAGAAGTGAATAATAATAATCCACATATAGCATTTTTATTTTAGTTTGAACATTTTTTTTTAATTTTTACAAGTTTTCCGAACCCTTTTTTTTTTTAACAGTTTATATTTTCACATATTTATATTTTTTGTAACCTTCCGTTACAAAACCTTCATAAATTCTAAATCTATTAACTTGGTGCTCTAGTTTGTAATTAATTGAGGTGTTTGTTTGCTTTCAGGACTTACTGCCATGTCTACGTGTCCGTCTCAAACAGGGCGACTGTTGCAGAAACTGTTAGAGACACCTCCAACACAGTTATGGCCACATGCTCCCACTGTTATACAGTTCTTCAGAGCTACTCTGGATTCTAAAGTACCTCGGTATATACAGGGTGAGTGATTAATACAACTTCCATGATGGTAATCAATATTTATAATGTAAGTGTGGTATATCCATGTATGCCACTGTAACTCCTTCACACTTTTTCCTTTCGTTACTGAACATTTTTTGATTCTTGAGCTAATAACTTTCTTAATTTTACATCAATAATTTTTTTACTGGCATATATAAATTCTTTGAACGTTTCTCTACAAAAAAGCTATGGATTGGGTTGGTTTATAATTACTATATTTGGCGAATTTTTGAAAATATGCTTGCACACACACCGAAAAGGCTTAGTGTTACAAAAAATTAGCATGAACAGTTGTTGGGTTAAGACGTGTAGGTTACATTTGAAAAAATGAAGAATGTTAAAAACGTACAAGGCAGTGGATTCCGGAGAATCGTCTCAAAAAAAGGAAGGAAGTTTTTCTTCAATAGTTGGATGCCGGATAAGCAACATGTCTGTAATTATGCTAATGGAGTAAAAATCTTTCAAGAGTAAAGATTTGTAGAAAGTTTAAGTTGTTTAATCATTTTATTAACTAGCACAGTCTGGTGAAGTGTTTTAATAAAAAAGTTTACGGGAAAATAAATAGATTCAGAAAATTCGAGTGGATATCTACGCATTATCTAATGGAGAACAGTCACAACTAAAAAAAGAAACTGAAATCTTAAAGTGTGCGATATTTGTCGTACTAAAATCAGAGTAGCCTATGTCTGGCTTTTATGAAAATTTTCTTGATGAAAGCTCTCAAAGGACATTCATAAAAGGACTTGATATTGATAATCTTTACAATTTTAGGCTAAGTAAATTTCTTATTTCTGTGTTTTCACATATGTATACATTTGTAACGGACGGGACACAAAATGGAACGGAGTGTGAGCTGTTGTCCTTTTTGTTGATATTTCAGTTCTATTAAAGATGTCATCACAATACTAAATGTTCTGAATAATTATGAGATTGCATAGATTATTACAGTATATTAATTTCTGCCATCAACATTATCAAATTGAAGAAATTATTATTTTTCATCTTTAACGGACGGGACGTAACGGACGGGACAAAAAGGCATAATCAGGGAATGAAGGTATTTAGCTGTG
Source organism: Philaenus spumarius (assembly GCA_018207615.1). Classification (NCBI taxonomy): domain Eukaryota; kingdom Metazoa; phylum Arthropoda; class Insecta; order Hemiptera; family Aphrophoridae; genus Philaenus; species Philaenus spumarius. The sequence continues at coordinate 165,527 of JAGFPH010001993.1, forward strand.
CTGCATTAATAAAGATAAACAGCCTTCTTATACTTAATACAGTAAAACCTTTTTGTAGTATAGCAGGTAAATAAAACAGGATTTTATGAAAAAAAAACTTGTGTAATGTCACTTAACAAAAATGTATAGGTATTTATTTTCAACTAAACTCTACTTAAACTTATTGTAAAGGGCTTCAATAGTTTTCTTGTCCATCCCAAAGTGACGACTAGATACAGGGAATGGAGGGGTTTCTATTTTCATCAAGACGTCTTTTTGTCACAAAACATACCAATTGATTATTTTTTTCAAATTTTGTTTATGATATCTTAGTACTGGACTCTTTGAGTACACAATAATCAGGTTAGAAAGTAAAAATAATTATTTTAATTTTTTTCCATCAATTCCCTGTTCCAAAAGAATGGCTGATGTGTACAATAAGTTGAAAGTTTCTTTCCAATGGAAAAAGAAACAATTTCTTGCTGTATTACTAACATCACTTAGGCACCTCTCAGGTATAGAATCACATTTTAATTATACATTAGAGTCCAGCTAATCCGAACTAATTGGGACCAAACACTGTTCGGATTTGCGGGAATTCGGAATAGGCTGATTTCATAAATAATAACAACGTATTGACATGTTAATGGGTAAATAATGTGCGAGGACATCTGCTAATGGCAGCAACAGGTTCAGTGAAAGTCGGAAAGGAAATGCATTTCCTTCGATGACTCATAGCGCCGAGACATTACCTACCCCTCTCCCTCCCGCGTTTCAAACATTTATGAATCACTGCACTGAGCACTAGTCTAATCGTATCTAGTTCAGCGTTTACTCTAGGGAAGTTTGATGTACTGTGAGCGCTTATTACAAATTTATCGATGCAAACAGACCGACTTGGAGGAAAGCGAGGAATAGGGGAATGCTCAAACTGAAATCATATCACACACAGACACGGCACATGCTCTTGACCTCGCGCTACGCTATGACAAACAACACGCTTAATCGACACCAAATGATGTTATGTTCATGCGGCGATGGCGGAACATTGCATCCTCAAGTCGATTCAGTATTCTTTGACAGTAAAAAATCGCTGACATTACTTCTTAAAAGCGTGTGTAAATTAGTAATGCTTTGTGTTTAGCAGTGATTAAAAATTATTCGACAAATTGTATAAATGGAGCCGACATGTACTGTAAGTAACCAGCTTTCATTCCTATTTCGTTACAGGGTTTTCATCAAGATTAGGCTCTATGTATGTCTTTATTTAACTATTTTATATAACAATAAATGTACGTTTTTTCACGAACGTCTTTTTAACCCTAGAACTTACGGCATCGTTAAAGCTAAAATTGAAAAGCCCGTTTATAGCGTTTTGTAAGCATATTTTTAAAAATTCGCCAAAAATAGTAAATGAATCCCAATCCAAAAGTGTTCAATAGCTTTTTTGTAGAAGAAACTTCAAAGAATTCAAATATGCCACTAAAAATTAGTTTCTTTCGAAATTGTAAAAGTTATTAGCTCAAGAAACAAAAAATGTTCAGTAACGAAAGGAAAAAGTTCAACTTTAGACCTACATAACAAGTAGTAAACATTTTTTGTATTTTTTTCGTAAGCGTAGAAAAGTTTTGTAATTTAGTTCTAAATAGAACTGTATAAAACCATTTATCAATTTCAAATTTCTTATTTTGAAAAACACAGTTTTTATGTTCCAAATAGACTACGCTAACAAAACTGGGCTTAGATTGAAACTTAATTTACTAATATATGCTTTGCCCATAAAAGAAATAATATTATAACAAAGTGTAGAGGATGAATCAAACAAAAGAACGGTATACTTGTCTTTCCTTAGTTCACAAAAGTGTTTGAGTTATCTTTATTTGAATAACAAAATGACATCAATCTAATGAAACGTCGCCGGTAGATATACTACTTGCAGAGAGGGTCATTTGAATACCGTGGGAGTGACAAATGCTGGCCAGTCTCGCCACACTGTCCTAATTATGTACTTCCACTGCTGTCTAGACAAACAAAAAAACTGGTTATTTCTAGTTAACTTCCCCCCGTTAAAAAGATCGAACGATTGTCTACAAAATGGTATCAAGAAATCTGTAAAAACATATAGAATTGTAGGCGTCATCAGTGTTGACAAATGGGCTTTTTCATTGGTTGAAAAACTGTCCAATCGCAAGGGTTTACAGACATCTTTTGAATTAATCCTGTAAAATAGTGACATCTGATTGGAAGGCACCATTAGAAAGATAAAATCTTGACGAATCCAATGGTAGCTTTATAATCTCGATAGAAATACTTCTGTAGATGGTGTTGCCCGTTGAAGATGTGGGAAATAACAGTACAATTGTATGCAGATTCGCGTGCGGAAATAGCTGTGGTCCAATATGCATATTTTAAAACGATAATTACGTATGTAAATATACGTTTTACAAAAAAGTTGTAAATACAAAAATTAAAATTTCATTTCCTTTCCAATGGTGCCCGTTTTATTACGATTGGGTGATTCTAAGTGGATTAAAATTATCGAATATGCAAATTCTCGCAAAGGTTCGAGCGGGTTGCATTTGCGCCCGAGAGACTGCAGTCTGCCACTTTAAGGGTTAATTTCTCCTGTTTTTTAAGTTTAAAAAATCGGTATTTTTTCTGAACTCTGTTTGGAATAGGCAGATTTTCGGATTAGCGGGACTCTACTGTACTATTTCATTTCATATTTTTTTGTAAAGCAAAATGTTACAGAGTGTGCATCAAACTATATTAGTGGTAATCTTGTGATACGAATAAGGTATGTTGGACGTTGCCATAACTTACTTGATGTTTGCACTTGTGTGTTATAGAGTTATACAAACGTCTATGGTTGAAGCTGAATACTGTCCTACCACGCTCTCTCTGGGTGATGACTATAAATGCAATGATGCATGAACACACTGCATTTCCAATAAATACTCTATCTCAGGAAAATATTGTACTGGATCCTTTGCAAGTTTTACGTTGGGATATCCGTGCATTCAGGTATGTAATGATGATCATCTTATTGATGTAGGTATTGGGTTTAAATAAACCATCATTAAACTTAGACAAAACAGTCTGACTTTCAGAAGCTACTGCGCTAGTGTTCCAGTGAACTTAAATATTTTTGTTAACCCTGGAACCGGCCGATCGCACGAAACTTGCGATCTCATGACAACACATTTGTAATGCTTGATTGTATTGAATATTTGACCCACTAAAAATTGTCCAAACTCAAAACGACAAACACCATTGGAAAGGTAATGTTTCAAACTTTAATTTTTGTATTTAACATTTCTTTCTAAAACGTATATTTACATATGTAATCTTCATTTTAAAATTTTAGTTTTCTGTAAACGTTTTGCCGCGCTTGAAATACAAAGCAATTATGCTCTATTTTGTCACTTCTCTAAAGCTGAATTGCGCTCGACCGGGATATTTTGACAATAATGTAGAAATACCTTTGGATTTGTTAAGATTTTATCTTTCTAAAACTGCAATCAAATCAAAAGTCACTTACATAGTTCCAAAGATATGGAATTGTATGTAAACCTTTGCAATTGAGCAGATTTCAACCAATAAAACAGCACATTTTGCATTCGAGATATCTTTTATAATTCAAATTATTTCAATAAACTTTTTGATATCTATTTATAGACCAAAGTTCGATCTTTCATTTGGTGTAAAGCAAACTATATTTGACTTTTTAGATGCTATTCAAACAGCAGTTGAAAGTACAGACTTGCGCCAAATTCATAGTACCGCTTGAGTTCACAAAACACGGCTGTTTTAATGGTCATTTTTTGAATTTCCTTTGTCCGCACGAGGTTTCATTTGTTTCATCTCATTTTGTGATTCAAGTAAAGCTAATTCAAATACTTTTATGAAATAACAATTTACAAGTATACAGTTCAATTCTTTGATTTATTCTCTATACTTTGTTATAATAATATTTCATTTTTGGGCAAAGTAAATATTCCTAAATTACGTTTCAAACCAGGCCTAGTTTTGTTAGCACCCTTGTAGTTGGAACATAAAAACTGGTGTTTTTAAAATAAGAAATTTGAAATTGATAAATGTTTTTATACAGTTTTATTTAGAACTAAATTACGAAAGTGTTTTAGATTTATGGAAAAATTACAAAAAATGTTTACTACTTTTTATGTAGACCTAAAGTTGAACTTTTATTTTTCGTTACTGAACATTTTTTGTTTCTTGAGCTAATAACTTTGTAAATTTGACATCTATAATTTTTCTACTGGCATATATAAATTATTTAAACCTTTATCTACAAAAAAGCTATGGAACACTTTTGAATTGGGGTTCATTTTCTATTTTTGGCGAATTTTTGAAAAAATGCTGTCACACACCAAAAAATCCATTTTCGATAAAGCCGCCGGTTCTAGGGTTAGTAGTAGAATGTTAAATAGAGCTGAAACATGTAAATATTTAGTAGTTATTTTTTATCACAGTATGAAATGGGATAAATATATTGAGTTCATTTCAAGCAAAACTAAATGTTTAATATTTATTTTTCATAAGCTCTCTAAAATTATGAAAGCTGAAATAATGCTTATACTGTACTGTGCATTTTTCCGTAGCATAATTCATTCTAGAATCATTTCATGGAGAGAAGCTTACTCAAACTGCTGAAATCTCTTACAAATACAACAGAATTAAATACTGAAGATAGTAAATAAGAATTAATTTAATTTTCACAGTAATCCGTTAAAATTGGACTAGCTCTTTTCGCTTGAATGTATAAAATATTACTATAAAAGATAAATTCTCAAACTCAATTAGTGTTACTGGGAGAAGCTTATTCCTTTACCAGATAGATTCAAAATATTTAGTATGAAGACCAGTTTTATAAGAGCAATTAATATTTATAACAGTCACCCTAATGATCTAAAAGTCTTGACTAGTGAAAGATCAAGAAGAATATGTAAAGCTAAAAAAATGGTTGTCATTGAAAGACCAATAAATTGTTATATATAACAGTATGTTGATTTAACTAAAATACTGAAATTTTGTTTTGTTGCAAATATTATATAAGGATGTTCACTTGTTATGAAAGTATTTATCTGCAAAATTATAACTTATTGATTGTATTTGTCCCTTGCTGGTTAAGTGATCACGTGAATCTTAAAATAGTTAACTAATATTTCTACCCAATTCTGGTAAACCAAATTATCCACTGGACCAAAGCCAGCCTTGATGAGGCTATTTTTAACCAGGGGTGCTGAAAATGTTTTAGCACACGAAATTTCCCCAGAACACAATTTTTTTCACTAAAAATTTCCCCAAAATTTTATCGCTATTCGCTACAGATGAGCCAGACATTAACACAGTTTTTTAATCTATTCCAACATATTTATTGACATTATTTTTTAATAACTATTATTATATTCACTATAAATTCCAAAATAAATCTTCAAAAAAATAAATAATTGCATTATTTTTACTTAATTAACTACGTTGAAATTAAATATTGTCAGATGGTTCCAAAAGGTTTAAAACAAGCAAAAAAATAACTTGATTATTGCTATTTTATTATGTTTAAAAGTATGCGTAATACAGTGGTAAATACAAAGTTATGTTTAATTAGTTCCATCAATTCAATTATCTACCACAGTCACTACTGAAAATATTACGAAACACCATAAATATAATACTTAATAACCCTCCGATGGTTCACTACATTGCCTCTTAAACATCACAATAATAAACAATTGCGACGGAAAAAATCACAGTAATAAACAACCATCTAGACCACTTGCTACTTATAAACTGACGGGGTCGAAAAAACGAAACGAAAAATGAGATATAACAGATAACAGTATACCCCATTCCTCCACCCCCATCTACGCAATGAAAAAGGAAACAAACGAGTCATCACATTGTACGCATTTTACTGATAAAGACTGATTTCGAATTTCGGTAAAAAAAATGAACCACATCAGTAATACCTATGCATTTAAGTATCGTTGTATTATTTGGTTTAATATGATTTAATTCTTATCGCTTGAATGATATCATTTGTATGAAACTAATCAAAATTTGCATACCGGTATCGTAATAATTATTTTATACCTAACGAAAGTATTTGAACGCCACAGTCAAAAAACAGGAAATTTTGCCATTCATCAACCGGCACAAAAATATTGTATCGGCGACTCTACCGTACGATATTTTGTGCGGTGAAAATTAAATATTAACCCTGTCCGACTTGCAGCTTGCAGCAGAGAGCAGACAACACACTTTGTGTGTGTATGTATATGTGTCGTACAAACCGATTACGCCGACCTTTGTTACCATTCATTTTTTATCTATGTTTCCCCAAAGTAATTATTTTTTCCTTATTTTTTTTTTTTTTTATTTTTCCTTGCCAAAATTTACCCAGCTCAGTCCCAATTTCCCCCGAACCTCGTTCGGGCGATCGGACATATTCTGCATGCCTGTTTTTAACTAACAGTTATCTTAACCCTCTCCATGGCAAACTGCACTAATTGACGTTCTCTCAGGAACAAGATGCAACAATTTTGAACAAATGCGTTAATTTGCATACATTTGCGTATTCGGTTAATTAATGTACTCAAAATCATCCAATCTTAATAAAACCGGCGCCGTTGGAAAGGAAATGAATTAAACTTTAATTTTTGTATTTAAAACATTTTCATAAAACGTATATTTACATACGTAATCATCGTTTTAAAATATGCAGATCGGGTTACAGCTGTTTCCGGGTGCGAATTTGTATACAATTGTACTGTTATTTCCTACTTCTTACACATCCAAGACCATCTACAGAAGTATTTCTATCGAGATTATAAAAATACCATTGGATTCGTCAAGATTTTATCTTTCTAAAAGTGCCTTCCAATCAGATGTTTACATGATTTATGACAAAGATTTCTGTAAACCCTTGCGATTGGACAGTTTTCAACCAATGAAACAGGCACATTTGTCAATCAAGATAACGCCTACAATATAATACGTTTTAATTGATTTCTTTACACCATTTTGTAGAGAATAGTTTGATCTTTCTAACGGTGGGAAGTAAACTAGATAAAACAAGTTATTTGTCTGTCTAGACAGCAGTGGAAAGTACATAATTAGGGCATTCTGGTGAGACCGTCCGGCGTCTGTCGCTCCCACGTTATCAAATGTAGCTTCCTTTTGTTATTCAAATAAAGATAACTCAAACACTTTTGTGAACTAAGAAAAGACAAGTACACGGTTCTTTTCCTTGATTTATTCTCTACCCTTTGTTATAATAATATTTCACTTTTGGGCAAAGCATATATTAGTAAATTACGTTTCAAACTAGGCCTAGTTTTGTTAGCAGTCGTGTATTTAGAACATAAAAACTGGTGTTTTCAAAATAAAAAATTTGAAATTGATAAATGTTTTTATACAGTTCTATTTATAACTAAATTACAAAAAAAATTTACGCTTACGAAAAAATTACCAAAAATGTTTACTACTTATTATGTAGGCCTAAAGTTGAACTTTTTCCTTTCGTTACTGAATATTTTTTTGTTTCTTGAGCTAATAACTTTTACAATTTTACATCAATACATATTTTAATTGCATATATGAATTCTTTCAAACTTTCTTTACAAAAAAGGTACCAACAACTTTTGGTTTGGGATAGAATTACTATTTTTGGCGAATTTTTAAAACAATGCTTGCAAAACACTAAAAACCGTCTTCCCAATTTAAGCTTTAACCGTGCCAGGAGTAGGGTTAATACATAAACTACCGGGCTAAGTTACAACGTCGGTATCCCTGGGATGCTTAAGTAGCCAACCATTATTAATAATTAACCAAACTAATCATTAATAAGAGTCACTGTTTCAACACGATGTTTCTGTATCATGTTTGATCAGCTGGTCTGTCATTCACTCGGCTGGGATTCACTGAATTTCTAGCCGCTGATTAGGTACCCAGTGTCTCACTGACAAGAGTATCTTTAACATATCTCAGATTGTCACAAATTTCTCCTTGTTTTAGTTCTAAGGTTTTGTAACCAAGCTCCCATACTCGTAACTTTGATTAACTCTGTGGGATTTATCTTGTACTTATTATGTATCTATTTTGGTTGGTTAAATAAATTGTAAGTCCATGATACAATTACATGTTCTTTACAGGTGTGCGGGTGTGTTAGGAGTACTGTTACGTGTTTTACAAGCATCATTAGCAGCATCTCGTAATCAACTGTCCCGCCATCACACAGACCATCCTGCTAACGACAAAACTACCAATATCTCTGATTCTGACAAAGAAGAATTGAAAACTGCACTGGTGGCTGCTCAAGAGAGTTGTGCTTTAGAGATCTTGCTGGAAGCTTGTCTTGAAACTGAAGAAGATAGAGTGAGTAGAAGTGCGACTGATTAACTTATTGCATTTAAGTTAAATTTATTTCTTAACTTTCTTACATGTACATTAAACCATTACTTACTGTTTGAAGTATTTTGCAGTTCTGTGGAACTAGCTATATAAATAAAAATGTAAATGTGCGTTTGTTCAAAATCGATAATCTCCGAAAGTTCTTCACCGATTGCTTTGAAATTTTTTATATACTTTTTTTGAAAAATTGCTGCATCTATTGAACATTAATCAACAAAAAATATACTCTATATTTAACAAAAATGTAAGCACCATTACATATGTTTATTGACAATAATAACAACAGTAGTCAGCTGTTTCCTATAATATCAGCTGATTTCAAACTTAAAACAATTATTTGGATTTCTAACTTTTAAGATAGGTTTTTGTGAACAAAGCCATCTGTCGAAGTAAAAACAACACTTGTATATACTAATATTACAAAGAGGTAAAATTTGTTTGTTTGTATGTAGGGGGTAATCTCTGGAACTACTGAACCGATTGAAATTTTTTTAAATAAAAAGCTACACTATCCTGAGTAACATAGGCTGGAATTCATATTGATAAACAAATTTTGTATTTCAATATTTATTCGGAACAAATTCACAGGATCATGTTGGGCAAATAAATAAGTTGTAATACCATTGTATATTTTTGTTTATTTAATGATTTAATTTTTTTTTTTTTTAAACATTGTATGAGTATCCAAATCACTAATATGATAATATTTTTACCTTATTGTTTCCGTCTCATCAAGACGAACATTTAAGTACTGATGCTGTACATGAACTGATCAACCTGTTAACTGTACTCCTCAAACAGAATTATTTTACTTTTGACGACAAATACTTCAGGCAGGCAGATGGTTTAGCCATGGGCTCACCGTTATCGGGTCTGTTAGCTGATGTTTACCTGAATTATTATGAAAACACTCACCTCTTCACAAAAAATAATAATAAATTATGTGAAAAAATTGTGCATTACACCCGTTATGTGGACGATACTTTTATTGTATATGACGGGACAGTAAGACAAATCAAACAGTTGAAAAATTATTTGAACAGCATAAACCAAAACATTCAATTTATCCTTGAAATTGAAACAGAGCAAAAGTTAAATTTTCTGGACATTACTGTATCTAAACACAAGGACACATTTAAATATAATATCTATAGGAAACCGACCACCACGGACACCACAATCCATGCTGATTCACACCATCCTATCAACCAAAAAATGGCAGCCTACAATAGCTTTGTACACCGATTACTTTCCGTACCACTTGAGGACGACACTTTTCATGTTGAGTTAAATGTGATTAAACAAATAGCAGTGGCCAATGGATACAAATGCAAAATGGTTGACAACTTAGTTAAAAAACACAAGAACAAAAATAACATTCAGAGGGAAAAAACAAAAACTAAGTACCGTATGTATCCACATTATATGGTAACATTCTTCCCAATATTATAAGTAACACTCTTTGCAAAATCAACATTACTACAGCGTTCCGCACCAACAATAGTGTACGAAAAATACTCAGTCAAAAAATAAATAGACCCGTTGAAGAAAGAACTGGGGTATACAGAATCCAATGCAGTGATTGTGATAAATTCTATATAGGTCAAACCGGTAGGCCATTTTCAACACGGTTTAAGGAACATTTGCCTAAGAAAAGTTTGGACGGAAACAAGTCAAATTACGCGTTTCACCTCATAGACAATAACCACTAATACAGTGATTTCGCTACCAATTTTAAACCCTTACACATCTGCACAAAAGGCTCTATATGAACGCGCTGTAGGAATTTGAAGTTTATAAGGCTAATAAATACAATAGCAATGCATTACTCAATGACCAATTTTATTTTAAATCAAATGGACTGTTAATTTATTTATTAAATAATCTGATGATGAAACATAGGTTTTGAAACAAGTCATTATAAAAAACGCAGACGAAATCACAAGACGGGAACAATAAGGTAAAAATATTATTTAATTTGTGTTTATTTTTTAACTGGTGTGTACATGTGCTTATCTTGATGGCACTTTCTTTATAAAATTCTATTACTGTCAGTGTAATCTGTTTGTCTATACAGTAGACTCCCGCTATTTCAAACCTCGCTAATCCAAAAATCCGCCTATTCCGAACAAAGTTGAGAAAAATTACCGATTTTTTAACATAAAAACAGGAGAAATTAAAAAGACGTTCATGAAAAAACGTACATTTATTGTTATACAAATAAGTTAAATAGAGACATACATAGAGCCTAAGCTTGATGAAAACGCATGAAACCAAATTGGAATGAAAGCTGGTTTTGTTTCTGTCATGTTTTCCATCCGTTTTGTGGGAAGGAAGTTACCGCAACAAGCATCCGGTAAAAAGCATACCGTGTCCTTCAGAAGGAAGGATTAGATACAACAGCTAGGCACTAGTAGTGTTGTTGCCACCAGACAGTTGCGTTCATCCATTTTTTTCGATCTTTTTTCAATAGGATGCGGTACTAACAGACAGACTGCGGGATGACAAAATGGATATCCTATCCCTTCCCTTCTGTTTTTAGAAGAAAACAGAATCGTAACGCTACGGAAGGAAAAAACGGACGGTTACCCTACACTAAGGCGAGGTCAAGAGCATTTGCCGCGTCTACTTGTGTTATGAGTTCAGTTTGAGCGTTCACCTCCTCCGAGCTGATCAACGCTGTATAGAACTGACACCAGCAGATGTCCACCTACTTAATTTACGCTTTAACATGTCAATACATTTATATTATTCATGAAATCCGCCTATTCCAAATTCTCGCTAAACCGAACAGTGTTCGGTCCCAATTAGTTCGGAATAGAGGGACTCTAACTATACTAATATTATAAAGAGGTACACATTTTTTTGTTTGTTTGTATGTAGGGGGGTAATCTCTGGAACTACTGAACCGATTGAAAAAATCGTTTTACTAATAAAAAGCTTCACTATCCCTGAGTAACATAGGAATTCATTTTGATAAAAACATTTTTTATTTCAATATTTGTAAATTTAGTCAGAAAAATTCTTAGGTTAGGCCTAGACTGATAAACCAACACATGTATTTACATTTATTACGATAGCAACCAATTGAATAAAACAACAGATAAAACAGCTGTTTGTTCTAATATTTCCATTAAAACCTGATTTCACACTTTGAAGCAACTATTTGTATTTTTAACTTTTAGGTTATGTTTTTATTAAAGTGTAGACTGAGCCTTGCTGGTACTTTTAATCTTTATTATAACTGCTGTTATATAATAAACGAAATAATTTGATTTGAACATTTAACATTATTTACCATCTTGGCTTTGAGGTTATTATTAATCCTACACCTTTGTTATAAAGAAAACATAACATGATTATGTGTATAGAAAGTTCCAACGGGGTTGGCGTGCGGAGCACGCAGGTGTTTCCTCTAGTATGAATTAACATGTGGGAAAGTTCGTAGCTATCTCACACTTTTTTCAGCCATGGTCTGTGATACTGCTAATTTTAAAGTTAAACCTCTAAGTCTACATAAAGTAAATTAGTTTTATGTTTGCGTTGTTTAGTTTTAAAACTGTTTGTTGAACTGTTGATTTATTTTTAATTTCAGACCTAACGGGAAATTATAATTATATTTTGAATTTAAAACAACCTTCAAATTTAATAAATATCAACATGTTTACAGTGATACTAATATGTGTATTATTGCCTTGCAGAAAAATCCAGGACAGTTGTGGGCTCTAAGGGAAGTTCGCTGTATCATATGTTCTTACTTACATCAAGTATTCATAGCTGAACCATCTTTAGCTAAACTTTTACATTTCCAGGTATGTAAAGATACAGTAGGTTCCCCTCCGACTTAGAACAGACCCTCTCCTCTTTCCTTCCTAGATCTGATATTGTGTAGCTCAGTCAGGCATCGGTTCCATTTAGCAATTTTTGTTTTTAACAGACTGTAGGTTGTTGAACTAGTTTCTCATTTTGTTATGTCAGTAAAATGGCTCGTAATTCGATTGCAACTTTAAATATCAATTCTCCTTTACTCATTACGAATAAAACACCATAACATGGAGCACAATTTATTAGATACAAGTTTTTAAGAGTACCGGGTAGATTGTTACTCTGCCCATTTTAGTGATAGAGCGATATTTTGCTTGCTAAAGGGTTAGTTTGGAACTAATAAATTAACCATTTAAATTTTGTTTTTCATAGGGTTACCCCAGAGAATTGCTACCAGTTACAGTACCAGGCATTCCTTCTATGCACATCTGCCTTGATTTCATACCTGAACTGTTAAGTCAACCGTCGTTGGACAAACAAGTATTTGCTGTGGACTTGGTATCGCATTTAGCTCTACATTACTCTTTGCCTAAATCAATGAGTGTTGCACGGCTCGCTATCAATACTCTATCTACATTAGTAACAGGTGAGCGAAAATATTGTAAACTTACAACTGTCGGACTGCTCAATTTGAGCACTCGTTGGGGCGTGGCACTTGGAGCAGGTCTACTTTGACAACTTTACTTGTATTGAATATTTCACCCACCAAAAATCATCCAATCACAATAAAACAAACCTCGTTGGAAAGGAAATGATTTAAACTTTAACTTTTGTATTTACACATTTTTTCCGAAACGTATTGTAACATTTTGTATATATCTAAGTAATTTCAAAGTTAAAGAGTCCTGGTTAACAAATAAAAATACAATGAAATGTAAGATTCAGTATAGACCTACCTACCTACCAACCTACCTATATAGCCTAGCCTAGAGCAGTCAAAATTAATATCTTAATAAAGTAACTTCGGGATTTTGAATGAGTAAATTAAATCACAGTAAATACACAAATGATAACAAGCTTAAGCTAAATTAAATTAAACTTACCGTATAATATAAATAAATCAAATTTTTAATCATTAAATTAGCCTATAAAAACAAAGGCAAGTAAGAACAAAATCATTGTATTTAACCGATGTATATTAAGTTAGTTTTAGTGTAAATGAGATTGTAAATTAAGTAGAAGCATTGTGTATAATTTAAATTATAAATGATTACTTGTAAAATTCTAAAAGAAAGTTAGTGTGTTTCGATAACCTAAAATACAATCGCGTACGTAATACATTCGTTTCACGGCAGAGGTGAATGCCATTGTCTAAACTGTGAACTAAGAAAAAGAGCAGATTTCAAAAACAGCTGTGGTAACTACAATACGATACTATTATATGAAAATATAAAATGGATATTTTGGACTTCATTAACAATTCAAAGTGAAATAAACATTTAATATAATTAAAAGTGATACCAAGGACATAAAATATAACGGTAATTGTAAAGTTCGTTATATTTAATAAAACATGATTACATACACGCTAAGCAAATGAACACTGCTAACAGAAGTTATGGAGTTAAACTATAAATGGCCGTATCGATTCTTAGAGCGGTAATTGTTTAAATTTATAGGCTTCCTTTTACAGTCCCTTCTGAATAGCCATATAATACAGTTGCATTTTTGATGTGCAGTAATTAAACCAAATTAATAAGAAGAACTGAATTGATTTAAAGAGTTTTGAACACTAAATAGAAAGAAACTAAAATTAAACACCAGAGCTATAATAAGTAACCGGTTTATAGCAGCATTTAGTAGAATCTGCAGCCTAGGTAAAATTCAACCAATTTTCACAAACCCATATTCCAAAGTACCAGAAATTTGATTATCTAAATTAATAGACTTGAAAACATTTAAATTAACTTCGATTTGGCCATATGCATATAGTGAACATTTTGAATAATAGTAAATTTAGTCTGTAATATTCCTTTGTAGTAGTTTTAAGCATAGCATTAAGTGATTGCATATTTAACTAGCCAGGTACTCTTTAACTCGAGATAGAGAGAATATAAATTAAAATTTGTATAGTCATTAGTTATATTAAGCCTATACAGCAAATAAGATAATATTGTTTCAGTGCTCTAATAAACTTAAAAAATAATTGTGTAAGGAAGAAGTAATTTCAAACTTAATAAAGTACAAATTTTGTTAACCATAAAGAGTGAGTTATTGTAGAAGTTTGAAATAAATAGAATAATAAAACTCATTAATATCACATTATAATTTTTGGCTTCTACAACTAGTGGGGCATTTTAAAAGAAAATAGTATATCTTTATAATTTTGGCTCACAACGTGTGGCATTTTAATTTCAAACAATATAATTGTATATTTAATTATAGTATATTTACATATGTAATCATTATTTTAAAATTGTAATTTTCTGTTAAACTTATTGCCGCACGTGAAACACAAAGCTATACTCAACTTTGTCACGTCTCTAAAGCTCAATGGCGCTCTACAGAAATATTTTGACCAATAATATAAAGATACCATTGGATTCGTCAAGATTTTAACTTTCTAAAACTGCCTTCAAATCAGACGTCACTCTTACAGTTTCTAAAATATAAAGGTTTCTGTAAACCCTTGCAATTTGGAAAGTTTTCAACCAATGAAACAGCACATTTTGCATTCGAGATAACGCCTACAATTCTTTGAGTTAGTATGCATGTTTATATCTCTATACCATTTTGTAGGGAAAACAAAATTACATCTTTCGTTTAATGTAAAGTAAACTAGATTTGACTGGTTAGATGTTTTTCAAACAGCAGTGGAAAGTACAGACTTTCGTAGAATTCAAACCACCGCATGAGATCGTTAAGCTACTGTTCCAACGGTCATTTTGTTTCCTTTATCCGCGCGAGTTTTCATTTAATTGATCTCATTTTGTGATTCAAATAAAGCTAAGTCAAATACTTTTATGAAATAATAATTTACAGTTCAATTCTTTGATTTATTCTCTACACTTTCTTATAATAATATTTCATTTTTGGGCAAAGGATATATTCCTAAATTACTATTCAAATATATTCCTAGGCTAGTTTTGTTAGCAGTCTTCTAGTAGGAACCATAAAAACTATTGTTTTCAAAATAACAAATTTTAAATTGATAAATATTTTTATACAGTTCCATTTACAACTAAATTACAAAACTTTTTTACATTTAAGAAAAAAAATGGCAAAAAATGTTTACTACTTTTTATGTAGGCCTAAAGTTGAACTTTTTCCTTTCGTTACTGAACATTTTTGTTTCTTGAAATTTTACATCAATCATTTTTTTTACTGGCATATATGAATTCTTTGAACCTATCTCTACAAAAAAGCTATGAAACACTTTTGGATTTTTTAATAAAGTACTATATTTTGTGAATTTTTGAAAATATGCTTGCACACGCACCGAAATGGCTTGGCATTGCAAAACATTAGCACAAACAGTTGTAGGGTTAAAGGTTATGTTTTCACAAGATATTAAAAGTCTTCCTCATAACATCAGTTCCCATCAGTTCACAATGTCACGGGATTATGCAGTCTAAGTTAAACATCAAACAATTTAAATGCTTTGACAATTAGCTTTTCGATTGTCATACGAAACATACGTGACATTTACTTGTAGCTTTTACCAGTGTTAAAAATATGTGACATCTACTTGCTACTTGTTAAAAAATCAATCTAAGTTTGTATCTTTTGGCATTGCCCATTGCATTTCATACATGTTTAATGGTCGAATATAAAAAAATACTTATAATTATTTGATATGTTTTCAGTCCTATCATCAGAAAACAGAACAGAACTCTTTATGCCATCGCTCCCCGCACTGGTTCGTATCTGTGAAGCATTTCCTCCGCTTGTTGACGATGTCGTAAGCTTGTTAACTCAAGTAGGCCGAGTTTGTATCTCGGAAGCTACGTCGTTTGGTAACTACCGATTCGCAAACCTGATGAATTGGATGGCCAATACATACGATGAGAAATCTAATAGGTTGCCCGTTAACGATTGTTTAGTTGGTGAAATTCAAATCACTTTTACAAAGATTTTAAAACATTCTATTTTAAAAGTTAAAGTATATTAGTAGTATAAGAAGTAAATGTTTTCAATTTATGTAAATCTGTGTAAATATTGTATGTACATAAGTATTTTTATATAAGTTTTAAGAAAATGTGCTTTTAAAATCTGTAATTATTTTCAAATCTAATTTAAACCTGTATTTATTTCTGATTGATTCTCACATTGTAAATCATCTGTTTTATCATGTTTAGGGCACCATGATGGTTTTAGGTAAATAACAAAATTGTGATATAGGTTGGCGATCCGTACAAAACCATGTATTTCAATCCACTGATGAATAGTTCTAAACACAATCTTAAAATGTATTTCACCTTGTGTAAACAGTTGCAGCAATGATGTGTAGGCAGTATTTGGAAGCTTGAAGCTAAAAACACAGGTTTATTTTAAAGTCAGCAATTTAACAGGCACTACCATATCCCATGTGATCCCTTAACTACAACAGAGATTTGTTGCCAAGTCAATGGTAAGACATGAGTCATGTGGAGTAGGCATTCAATATGGCAAGCAGCACGCGTGCTATTGACTAAACCCATTTTACTTTTCTTATTCCACTTCTAGATGGAATAACTTTATCTCTGACTTTTTTTGTAAGGAACAAATAAAGTGTTTATAATTTATACTTTCACTGCGATTGCATAGACATTCTTGGTAAATTTATCATCGGCTTCCAGAAAATGCATGACAAAATGTTTTTATTTCCATTTTTTCAGAGTTTGAGTTACAACTATAGTTTTTTTATTGTACGACAATTTTGACGATAAATGTTGTACAGCGTACAGTCGGGTTCTTGATAAAAGTCCATACTATAGGACAGAAGAATGAAAGTGTATTTAGTTTGTTAGAATAATTTCTAGATGTTATTCGCTGACTTCTTCACCATGTATTTACAAATAAACACTGCTAATTAAACCAATTGCCTGATGATGCCTAACAGAGAAACAGCTGTAATAAAGAAAGCTAATATTTGTGAAACTGATATTGTGTTAAACACCTAATCCAAAGGTAAATATAATTGTTAAAGAGGCAAAAAAAACTCAACTAACAAAATTTGTGGGTCCCTTTTATAGAGACTGCTCAACAATGGTATGCCTGCCCACACATATAACTTTCCAAACAAAGCATCTAAAAATCTTGAAATTAGCACTTAGTAATTTCAATGAAAATGATATTGGTCATGTTTTATACTGATGCGTTTTGAAAACCGTACTGTCTGGTTTTATTTTCTTGTACTTGTTTCAATTTTATTGCCATCGCTTCACTGTGTCCATTTAGATACAATGTGATAACACCTGACTAAGAAAGGTCAGATGTAAATCAGGTAAGAGGTTAATATAAGTTTTATTGGCTGAGGAGAAACCTAAATTTTCATCATTGCTTAGTATTGATATAGTTGCAAAATTAATAGTGGATATCGCCCACCTTGATTATTAAAATGAAGTTCGTCAGGTACTTCTTCAACTTAATGTAATTTCTAATTGAAAGAATGTATATTTTGTCATACAATTAATTACTTAACAACAATAATTTGTACTTAAAACACGCTTCGCAAAGAATATGATTCTTTTCGTCTTCAGGTGAAATAAGTCCTTAGGTGGTACGGTACCCGTACCTAGCAGATGTTTTTAACTTTTCGGAACGGTTAACTGAAGGCTCGGTTGTAGGTCATTCAATTGTTGAATCATCAATTTGTTAGATCCTATAATAGGCCTGTCAAACAATCTGTACTTCATTTTTAATTAAGGTCAAATAAATATTTTTAGCCTACTACATACAATTTGAAATAAAAAATATTCATAACCTCCCCATAGTTGGCTTAAAATATCAGAAATTTGATTTTGAGTGAGTTTCAAACACAATATATTTTGAAGTACTTTTACAAGTGCTTGAAAATGGGACCAAGAATTTAATCCTGTAATGAACATGTGTAACAGCATTACTTTATGGACTGGTAATATATTATACACTAATACCTGAAAAGTATTCAGTATATTATTACATTTCTATAAAAAAGTTTGCCTTCAAAATCATCTCTCACCCCACTGTGTTTGAAAATTACTAAACAATCTATTCTGCCTAAAAAATCTATCTTTAATAGATAGCACCTTTCCGTGACAACGATTTTTTGAGAAACACAGTAATCTTGCCAAATCTTTGATAAAGTTCATAATTAGATTGTAGGTAGCAGCACTTGTCTTACTAGAGCAAAATTATAACAAAAAGTTACAACTTTAGTATACTTGGTGGCAGCACCTTACGGGCAATTTACAAATGCTATTAGATTTAAATTGAGGGTAGATAGCAGCACATACCGGACTAGAGCTACATTATAATAAATAGTTTCAAATTTAACTACTTGGAAGCAGCACCTTACAAGCTGTTTTGTCCTGCCTCACTGAGGAAAAAATCGACAACTATGCATTTCATAATTTCGAACAAAAGTTGTGATCATGTTGGCTGTAACCTGGTGGATTATAAATG
>JAGFPH010001993.1:190868-215777 GCA_018207615.1 Philaenus spumarius
CCTTATAATATTCTCTATCAAAAATGTTCTTTGCGTTTAAGCTATAAAACAATTATTTACCGTGTATTTTTAAATTTAATGTTAAAATTTTAACTTTTCTATTACAATAAATACATGTTTACCTATTTTTTATTGATATGAGACAAGTTATAAAAAAAATTTCAAATAAAAATTGTAGGGTATTTTGCAATCTTTAAAATTATATAAGTTTTATAAATGTTAAGTGCAGCCAGTTGACATAATCGGCCTGACAAAGGGAGACGGTGCATGGCGTACAAGTCCTCACGGGTCGGATCAGTGGTCAATCTGCAGCAAAGGCCTATTAATTGTTTTGACTTTTATAGCTGGTCTAATAATTATGGGTATTACGATGGTAAAATTGACTTAAACGTGTATTTTTTTCGGTATTTTTTGTTGCACTGATAAACACACAATATGATTTCTTTTAGCCCAGTCAATAAAGAGAACATATAGGCCTTTGTTGGAAGTAATTACTGAAAAGCTGGAATTTTGTTTATACAATAGGTTTAGCGTTCCCAAGGCTCAGTGTTGTTAGTGTTTCCTGTTTTACTTTTTATATAATGTGCTGTTAGAAGTTGAAAAAAGAGCCAGGAAGGCAAAAAAACGGCCAAAAGAGAACGGGAAGATGTGGAAAAAGAAGAAGAACCCTCCTATGGAGCTGGGCTTTTTTTAAATAATCAAGTAAGGTTAACAACAGTATTTTACATGGTCTTTGGCTTCTTTTCTTGTTTTCCGAAATTGTGTTTTTTTAGACTTATTGCAGGCTACACTTTTTTCCACAATTATGAACCGATTTTCAAAACTTTTTTTGTGTGTTCCTGATAATCTAAAAAATAAAAATAGGAACCAATTTCCACGAGAAAAAAAAACTTTTTGATTTAAAAAAATATTGTGTGTTGAAAATAATTATAAAATATTTTGTAAAGTTGTACATAAAACCCATTTTTGCTAAAATTGTTGTTTTGCTTCCTATTATTGTAGATAATGATGTATAAAATTATGTAAAAAAAACTCAAGTTGATAGACTAATATTTGTAAAAGTTATGTATACTTAAAAATGGCTGTTTTGACATGGACGAGATAGGGACTGCTGTCTTACCTTAAAATTTTAACATTAAATTTAAAAATACACGGAAAATAATTATTTATATAGCTTAAACGCTACGAAAACTTTTGATAGAGAATTTTTTAAGGATTACAATAACGAAATAAATATGACTCTATCGCTGTTTATCTCTTAGATATTGACAAAATAAACAAAACTAGGGGGCCTGCGCGCAAATTGCGCATTTTAATATTTTTTTCTGTTTGTTAGAAACTCACCTACAATTCAAAGAAATATCAGCTGTTAAATTACATCACGTTAAAAACCGTAATAATGCAAGTTGGTAAGCACTGGACCTTTGAAAGCGCCCTCTAGAAATAAATCAAAGGCTTGGGGGTGGAGCCCTAAACGAAATGATTTTTTTAATTACCATTCGCAGGTGCGCTAGATCATAAGATTTAAAATGACACTTCAATCGTAAAAATCGGTTAAGTTGGACCGGCGAAAAAGGGACGTAACAGAAAAAACCCTTATAGAAATAAGTATGTGATAAAGAAGTCTTTCAAAAGTGAATTTTAAGAGGGTAAAGGGGATCTAGAGGGGGAGGGGTGGGGAATTTTCAGAAACTATTCCTTATATAATCAACTAACATACATGAAAAAATCAGCTTTTCACTAATTAGTTCTGACAGAAAACATTTATTGAGTGGGCTAATAGTCGCCCGCCCGTAATCTGCTACCTGGTATTTTACGTTTTGATCGATTTTGGGGGAACCAAGCGAGCTATAAGGTCGCGTATAAAAACTAAATGTTCAGAATAACATCCTACATTTATTTATTTAGAAAAAAACTCTAAAAAACTTCATTCTCGTAGTAAAAATCTTAACAAATAGTTACTTCCAGTCAAAAAACGTACTTCCGGCTTTTGGATTTTTTTGGCTAACGAACTCGTCTGAGCGACATAGACAACTAACATGTGTACCAAATTTGGACCAAATCGGACTTAAAATGCGGCCACTATAGTGCGAACACATATATACATATAGTATATATTTACATATATATGATTTTTAATGACACTCCAAAACGTGTTCTGGAGACCATGATCGGTGCTCATTTGCTACTCCCGACCATAAGGGCCACTGCAATGCTCATTTTTCCTATGGAAATACGCTAATAAATTGATTTGGTTATAAACTTGTATGTATATTTTGTATATTTAGTAAATAATGCCGACAATAAATTAATGTAATGTATTAAAGTTTTGCTAAACAAATAATATATAGAAGATGTTATTCTTATTGGGTACAAACTTAAAATTGTAGACATAATTTAATTTTATCTAGATTTTTTTCTACACTACATAAAAAATACGTTTCTATACTTTACATCGTATTTTCACTCATAACAACGGTAATTACCAATAAAAATATAGGCTTTTGTGTGATTGTCTAACTGCATATATTTTATCCTTATCATTTAAAACAATATTATCGTGAGTTATTAACTTTTATAAGTCTAAGTTCAGAGCCTAAACCTAATGCAACAGCTCAACTAATTGGGAACACCGCACCGGCCAGGCAGCTATGCGTGTTTGCACAAAAGAAAGGAAATGAAAAGCTTGTAACTTGTAATAAAACTGTTGACAAAATTCAGCGGTGGGAGGGGTATGTGGCCTTGGGTATTGTTGTGTGATTCACCCCTAGCGACTTATCTACGAACTACTCCTAGTGGGGAAGTTAAAAGCAGCACTATTGCGTCATAAAACAAGATATTTCATTCAGGTACAGAACCCTCTTAATAGATAGCACCTTTCCGTGACAACGATTTTTTGAGAAATACAGTAATCTTGCCAAATCTTTGATAAAGTTCATAATTAGATTGTAGGTAGCAGCACTTGTCGCACTAGAGCAAAATTATAACAAAAAGTTACAACTTTAGTATACTTGGTGGCAGCACCTTACGGGCAATTTACAAATGCTATCAGATTTAAATTGAGGGTAGATAGCAGCACATACCGGACTAGAGCTACATTATAATAAATAGTTTCAAATTTAACTACTTGGAAGCAGCACCTTACAAGCTGTTTTGTCCTGCCTCACTGAGGAAAAAATCGACAACTATGCATTTCATAATTTCCAACAAAAGTTGTGATCATGTTGGCTGTAACCTGGTGGATTATAAATGAACTATTCATGAAATAGTTGTTAATTTAATTAGTAGGAAGCGCTGTTGAATTATATTTTTTACAGTGATTTTTGGCATGTAATATTTTTAACAGTGAGACGGAACAAATTTTCTAAAAAAAGTCCCGCCTCGCTGAGGAAAAGTAGATAGCAATTTTTGCAGAATACAACGTACTATGTTTAGTAAAACTTTTTTTGTTAGAGTGACCAGTTCCACCAGAAGCGCTGAAGATAGTTTCAACTTACAACACTGAGTTAACTATCTCCTCTTGGTATTATTATCTCTGGCTGTAACCTGGTGGATTATAAATGAACTATTCTTCAAATAGTTGTTAATTTAACTACTAGGAAGCGCGGTTGAATTATATTTTGTTCAGTGACTTGACTTATATTTTTAACAGTGAGGCGGGACAAATTCTCTAAAAAAAAGACCTGTCTCACTGCGAAAATTCAACAACTATTTTGTTCATGCACTTCATTATTTCCAACAAAAGTTGTGATCATGTTGGCTGTAACCTGGTGGATTATAAATGAACTATTCTTCAAATAGTTGTTAATTTAATTACTAAGAAGCGCTGTTGAATTATATTTTTTACAGTGAATAGATAGAGACAGTGTGGCCAAGTGTGGTCTTGTTTCCTATTGGTCAAGATGTCGGCAGCCATGTTTTTCCTAAATTCCTATCTGTTTACATTACATTCATTCACGTTCACATATTGTAAAAGCGATTTTACCGATTTTTTAACAGATATTTGTTAGTTTTTACTTTAAAATAAACGTAATAGTTATTTTAAAGCGATTTGTGTTGAAGTATGTGATATTGCACCAAATTAATAAGGAAATGACAGCAGATTAGGCTACTCCCGCCACTCTACGGAATCGTTTCAGCGCGCATATTTCAGAAGTAAGTACATACCAAAAGTCTTTTATTTACAACATTTTAAAAAGTTCATAACATAGGCTAATCCTTTTTATCAATAGAAAAGATAAATGCAATAAATATTAGTATTACGCAATTTTAAGAACTGTTTTTGGCCCAAACCTAGTCTATAATTTCGTCCGTGTTAGCCCTACGTTTGTTTATAGTTTTCAAATTAAATTGGCATCGTTATTTTTTCTGTACAATCTAAGACGAGAACCACATTAATAAGTAGGCCTAACTGAAATAATGAGGGAAATTAGTAATGAAACCTGTTTTTCGGCCTTGAATAACTTACTTGAAAATCTTGAATTGCCTAACCTCAAAATCAAAGAATTGTAATTTCGATGTTAAATTGTTGTTAGAGACATTAATTTTATTATTAGCTTTCAATTGAAATAGAAATAAATTAGTTAGTTAGGAAAGTTTTAATTGCTTCGCTTATTTAAAAAAAATCTGATGGAAATAAATGCATTGTAAAAATCAGAAAGTGTAACTTTGAAAATATTTAATTTGTAAAATTTATTCATTGATAAAAAATTCTGAACAAGATAATAATTTTGCATTTTTATTTAGGCCTATTCGTTGTTTTATTTTTCGTTTTGTTATAATTTGAATTTTTGATATTTTAATTTATTCATTAAGTTAGGAAAAATTTCAAATTTAGCTTTAAGAAAATCATTTTTAAGATTTTGCTTTTCAAACTGAATTGAAACCTAAAATCAGTAAATACAAATTTCATAATTAACTTGCCACAAAACTTTAACTCTGGGGAATTTTAAGCAACAAAATTGTTGTTTAAAATTTATGGTACATTTGTTATATAAGTTGAGAATTAAATATAATTAAAAAAATTTCATTATGACCAGTCAAATACTTTTACAGATAGATACAAATTATTGAAAATTTGGTTCCTTGAAAATAATACAAAACCTTGACTTTTATTCAAATAAACCGCATAAATAATGTAATTGAACTTCAAAATGTTTTTTTTAAACATAGAATTGAACAAAGAAAATAATAGTGCAACTTGTTTTGATATAGCTTTATTAGTTTGTAATTAACGTCACAGTAGGCTACTCAACTATCGGCATAGGCTAGTAAAAAATGTGATAGTAGGCTAAATCATTATTTTTTATAGGTTATTTCATTTTAAACAACTTATCTGCTTTCTAACTACTTTTTAACATTTAAAAAGTTGTTTACGAGGCCTTTATGAAATAAAACAAAAGGTTTTATAAATATTTTGAAAATAAATTACATTATACTTTATGGCAGATAACATTACTTTTAGGAAAAACATGGCGGCCGCTTTTATGTGGCCACACTGTCTCTATCTAGTCACTGTAATATTTTTTGCAGTGATTTTTGACATGTAATATTTTTAACAGTGAGACGGAACAAATTTTATAAAAAAAGTCCCGCCTCGCTGAGGAAAAGTTGATAGCAATTTTTGCAGATTTAACTATTTCTAACAAAATGTGATTAAAATAATTATATTTTTTATTCAATAGTAGTTGTTATTTATGAGCTTCGTATGTCTTGTAACGTACTGCTATCTGGATACTCGGTTATGACTAACAACAAAATAAATATAGGTTATTCTAAGCAGATTGGCTAAAACAACTGTCAAACATACCTATAGTGAATTGGGTTTATTGGTTACCAAGTACATGAAATACTTACGCATTAGCCTTTTTACTTCTGCTCGCATTAAAATGCCGAAGTATTGAAATCATGAGATAATTGTGTGTGTGTCTTTTAACACGATATATGTACTCACAGACGTCGTAGAAAACTTCTGGTGGTACCAAAATCTTCGTAATTTTATTGTGGAGAGTTGAAAAGCTTTTGAGGTTTCTAGCGCGAGTCGTAAAGCGTCGGGGTGTCATTTTTTAGTCAAAATTTTGAAAATACAGTGTGTGGTAACTTTTTATATGTTTTTGGGTACGGGAAACCCGATTTTGAGAGTTAAAAAGTCGTAGAGCGTTGGGGTCACGTTTTTGTTTCAACATTTTGAAAATATTGGGTCAAGATTTTGAAAATACAGTGTGGGGTAACGTTTTATATGTTTTTGGGTACGGTAAAACTGATTTTGAGAGTTAAAATGTCGTTGCACGTAGGGGTCTCATTTTTGGGTCAACATTTTTAAAATTTTCGGTCAAAATTTTGGAAATTCCTTGTGGGGTATCGTTTTATATGTTTTTAGGTACGGGAAACCCGATTTTGACAGTTAAAAAGTCGTAGTTCGTCGGAGTCACGTTTTTGGAATCAATATTTAAAAAATACTTTGTGGGATACCGTTTCATATGTTTTTTGGGTAGAGGAAACCCGATTTTTACAGTTAAAGAGTCATAGCGCTTCGGGATAACGTTTTTGTCAAAATTTAAAAAATGCAGTGTGGGGTATCGTTTTATATGTTTTTGTAAGCTACATAGTGGTTCCTTCTCCGCTCTGTACTTCGTTCGTGGAATTTTTTCGTACTTCGCTCCAAACACCTAACAATCGAACAAAGTTCACTAGGTATTACTTATTATTTTCGAAGAGACAATTTTGGAGGCCTTTTGAAAATCAACCCAATCTCTGTTACTGCTAAAGTTAGAAATTTGGTTGGAATGTTCCTTTCTTGTTATTTTTATTGTAACATCAAATAGGAAGTAAAAATTAGAAATACCGGATGTAAATATACAGCTATCTTGAGTAATTTTAGTCACAGATTCAGGAAGGACAGGGACACTACAGGACAGAATACAATTTCGGAAATCAAATCAGATAACATACTCACATACTGGGACTGACTAGGAAAACCTATTAAGGTTATTAGTTATTATTATTCAACAGTTATTTAGTTTACAGATGTAATTTTTATTAGTCTGAATAATTTTTTTTTCACAAGCATTTTAAGCTTTTGATTTGCTTATATAAAGTGTTTATCTAAGTTTCTAGTTGTGTGTTAGGGGTTTGTAGGCCTAGGTATGTACTGACTTCCTAACCTACACAAAGTAAGGTTTATTGAACTAGGCCTATTCCTATGTACTTAGTTGTCAGGTGCTGAAATTTTGTTGACTTGTTTGCTCTAACAATTTATTTAAACAAGAATTCGTTTCGCGAATGCACCTGCGCAAATTTACTATTCGACCCCGGGCTAGCCTAGATGGCAACAGAATGCAAGAATAATTAAAAAAAAAAAATGTATTCAACATTTAACAGTAGAATGTAAAACAACGTCGTTGTCTGCAAAAATATCAGCCTAAGCTCTAGGGTTGCTTCCATTGAATTGTTTTTAAGATGTGTCTGTTGTACTAAATATGGGGAATTTTGTACAACTACTTGTTCTATCTCTGCTAGGTTACCAACTAATGCATACAAAAACGCTCTACTTCAGTTGCATCCCAAGACCTGTCAACGTTTGAATGTTATTTAAAAACTCAAACTACGGTACAGTAATTGAAAAAGCTATATATTTGGTATTTAACGTATGCATATTTAATATAAAAAAAACATAAAAAGAGACTCAAATAAAGCATAAACCTAAACACAGAGTTACATACTTCTACTGGCAACACTTCTAAAACTATCTAATACTAAACCTAAACATAGACATATCTATTGCTACTGGCATTCATAGAACAATATAGGGTATTATAAAATTTATATTCATTAAAAATAACCTAGGCTATGTGTAAGTTATATAAAAGTATCCTAGCATCGTTTTTCATCTAGCTAACGTGCAGGGGCGGATACAGACTAATATTTTAAGTGGATTACAACTGTAGAATATAATCTTGCATATGGGACTTTCAAAGGGATCCACGGGCATAGAAAATTCTTGGGAGTTGTGGGCCGCTTGAGTGTTTTTTACTTGCAAATCTGTAACAGATAGTATTCACACATTTTATTTGTGTTAATTTTGGAGAAAATCCATAACAGCAATAATAACTGCCTTAGTTTATTTCAATGTATTATCTATACAAATTAACTGTTAAAAAGAATAATTTGAAAGACAAAAAATAACTCCTTTTAAAAAGTTCTCTTTTGTTTTTTTCCAAAACCCGGTATTCAAACATTGCTTATTGAATAGGCGACACAGTTTAAAACCTATTTTAGTTATATCACCATTGTAACTAATATATACAAGTGTAAAACTAAAATTTAACATAGTAAAATCTAAAAACAATTAGTACTAAAACCCAAGCGAAATATTTTGTAGAAAGGTTAGATCCGCTCTAAAAATGGTCCAACCCACTTTCTTTTGTCAAAGTCAAGCTTCTACTCACACTTTGCAGTAAAGGTTATAGACTTTTAAAATACTCCAATTTTTCTTTAGTTAAAAATATTCCTAAACATAATTTGTTTAAAAAGTGATCTATGAACAATAATATAATGTAAGTTTAATAAATTAAAGCAACATTTCAATGGACATAAGGTTGCATAAAGCTTTTGTTTTCCGTAAAGATGGAGTTTCCCTTAAAGTTTAACATTGAAATAGAAAAATTTTAATATTGCTAAATAAATATTGATACTCAATACTGAACAAGAAACCACAAACTAATACGGGCTGCTTATTTCATTTACTTACAATCTTATTGAATGTCTATGTTAATGATTTCAAATATGACCACACCAAATTCTTGAATTATACTTCTCACTTGATTCAGGCCTATTCCTTTTATAAATCATACTTAAGCCACGACAAACAAAAACCTTTATAAAACTAGTAATTGGCCTAATTTAACCTAAATTTAATCAACCATGGTGTCCATGGTTCCACTCCAGTAGCATAACATCTTAACAAATAGAATTGAAATGTTCAATTCAAGTTACAGTACTGTTAGTGTTTATAGCCACATGACTAGACTATTTACTCAAAGCAACTTGTTGATATAAGCAACTAGCTTGTCACATAAAGGGGTTGAAGTATTTTAATAATTGTTTGTGATATTAAATACAGATAAACACAAATGAATTATATTTTGATAATACGTTTATTTAATACTCAAGTCCCAATAACCCAACAGTATGCTCAAGTAAACTTGTCTATGAAATAATAATTAATAAGTTTATAAAGAAATACCGTTTATCATTATTTCAATTCATTTTTAAAATGTTCTAGCAGTTTATTCTTTAATAATGATGTAGACCGTTTGACGAATTGTACTGTTATTAATTAATGCCTCATAATTAATAAATGTGTGACTGAAAGTTTAAAATATTAGGCAGGAAACTTACGGACTATATATAGGCCTATCAATAAGCTGGAGACTGTAGAAATAACATTTGATTATCAATTTACACTGGATTTACTGCCTGTGACAAGAATATTTTTTCTTACAGATAAAATGGGATTGAAGTTGTTTGAAACTTTAACCGGCCATGTTGGTCGCGTCTGGAATGTAAGTTGGCATCCAACAGGCAATATTGTCGCATCGTGTGGTGAGGACAAAACAATACGCTTATGGCATTACGACGGAGGCCGATGGGTACTTAAGACAATTTTAGCGGACGCCCACCAACGGACAATAAGAGAAGTATCGTGGTCACCGTGTGGAAATTATTTAGCTTCTGCAAGTTTTGATGCTACGACGGCGATATGGGATAAAAAATCCGGACAGTTTGAGTGCAACGCTACGTTAGAAGGCCATGAAAATGAGATTAAATCAGTTTGCTGGGCGAAATCGGGACAGTTGTTGGCCACGTGCAGTCGGGATAAATCTGTTTGGGTTTGGGAAATAGCCGAGGATGAAGAATACGAGTGTGCTGCGGTAATCAATGCTCATACACAAGATGTGAAGAAGGTCGTGTGGCACCCTCATGTCGACTTACTGGCTTCGGCAAGCTACGACAACACCATTAAAATGTTTAAAGAAGATCCTTCAGACAATGATTGGAGCTGTGTCGCTACTCTGACTTCGCACGAACATACGGTATGGAGTATAGCTTTTGATCATACTGGAACTCGTTTAGCGAGTTGTAGCGCTGATAAAACTGTGAAAATATGGAAAGAATATCTACCAGGAAATGTCGAAGGAGTTGTTACACCTGGTAATGCGCCTGTTTGGAAGTGTGTGTGTACCTTGACTGGTTATCACAATAGGGTTGTGTACGATATCTCTTGGTGTCATCTAACTGGTATGATTGCGACAGCATGCGAAGACGATGCTATTAGGATATTTAAAGAAGACCCAGTGTCCGATCCGAATGAACCTACATTTCATTTAATCAATACTGTCCAAAGTGCGCACTCTGAAGATGTTAATTCTGTAACTTGGAATCCTGTAAAGCCTGGACTTTTAGTTTCAGCCAGTGATGATTCTTCTGTGAGAATATGGACGTGGAGTGACTAAAATAAGCTGGAAAACATAGTCCCAGTTATTATTATAAGTACTAGTTATAAGTTAACATACACTTATTGGTTATTGTAAAATAGAGGTTAATTTGTTTTTTATTCATTATTCAATGTAGAATAAAATTTGTTATCATTAGAAGAATCAAGGAGATTGATTAATGGGTTATGATATGTTGGAACTTAACAAGTAATACAAACAATTAGTTCATTTCGCTGTTATAAGCTTGAACATTTGTGTCAGACTAACTTAATTTTATAATAATTATTTATCTTTTTAGTGGATAATACAATCAATTGGTATATTCTGTATATAGCCTATGGATTTCAATTAATGAGAAGAAGTGCTTCATTTGTAAAAAGAAAACTGTACACTATGTCCATGAATTATATAAAATAAAATCTTTATATTTTAATTTTTGTTGATTTCTTAACTTGTTTTACTTAAATAGAGGCCTAATTTGAAAGTTATTTCCATTAGTTTTGTACACATTATTATATAATACTGTAGGCAACAATAAAATGCCTTTCAAAATAATTTCTATTACAATGAAATTGAAATATTTATCACTTGGACATTTTCTGACTTTTATGCTTTATCATGATTTTACTATCAATTTTCACTCGGTTACTTCAAAGTTTTATTTAGTTACACTTCAGTTATAGTTTGATATTGCATCTCGTGCATCACTGAAGATAGTAACGTTGTCGTTGAAAAACATATTAGTTTGAGTTCTGTGTTCATATGTTATTCTATCAATTATGAAAAATAATGGTTATCTGCTATTACCAATTTGAAAAGAAATTAAATCAAGTAAATAAATAGCTTTTCACTGTCTTTGCTGAAACATTTGACTTCATTGTTGTACCGAGTAAAACATTAAATAATGAAAATTTGTCCTTTCAGCCATTTGAACCTGTATTACTCTAAATATATATTCAAAATTCATATCTAAATGAATAAAATTTAAGGCCTAATTTCAGCCTAATTAATTTCTTCTTTATAATATTATTAACATATATTTTCTATAAATCAGGAATTATATAGTATCGTGGTTATAAATAAATAATAAACAAAACGAAATTAGCCTAGTTTATTAATCAAAAATAATGATTTAATTTACTTGAATTGAACAGTTCTTTCTTTGCAGTTAAAATGCAGACTCTTCAATTTTACAATACAGAACTTTGCAAATTGAACATTGGAGGTTAAAATAACTCTTAAAATCTTCAACTCTGCACTCTGGCAGTATGAAAAAGATTGTCGGAACATAAACAACTTTGTAGAGTGAAAAGAGAGGTTTTGTGGAACAGGCCCCAGAAAATACATTAATTTTATTATGCTTAAATACGCAAATAGGTCTGTTTAACATCTTTAAAGTAGGAATTTTATACATCTTTAAAAGGAAGAAGTTATTCTAGTCTTGTTGTCTATAGGAGTGTAGTTAAAGTTATTGGTGTGGTCACTTATAATTTTTAAAATTTACGTGAATAGCTTACATTACATTCTAAGTGAAGCTACAATAACAACGAATAAGTATTACTAACATTTTTGTAAAATAAACACTCTTTACGTAGGTGTTTTGGCCACAAAATGATATCTGTCTTGTTCTAACACCAAAGTCTTAAGGAGGAATGTCAGAGTCTTTCTCGACCTTAAACAGATTTGAATAAATAGGATTATTAGATGCATGTCAGTTAGGGTACACTGTCTGAATAAAATGTATGTGTTTAAACAATGCACTTAGATATGATTATATATACCTAGTTTGGTCCATCTCATGACCTCTAGTCATAGTTTTTAAGACGACATGTTTCGGAGTCGAAACTGCGAAGATTATTATCACTCCAAAGAGATCATCACACATTTAAAGAATTACACATTACGGATAAAATTTCCGACACATGACATCTAAAAACCATGAGATAGACCCAACTAAGGTCTAAACTAGAAGTCACGAGATAGACCCAACTAAGGTGTAAATATAATTAACAGTGACTTGGTTACCACAAATTTGCAAATCCAAATATGTTTAGGTTTTTATGAAGTATGCATTAAGAGTGAAATAAAATGATTTAACTAATAAAATGTTAGATAAAATAAAACCTGAACACAAAATCTCACAACAAATACATTTAATAACTTCAAATGGGTTTCAACTACAATGTCGCCATCCTCAGTGTTGTCCTTGAAACGCGTTTGAAGTTAGTAAACGTATTTGTTGTGAGATTTTGTGTTCAGGTTTTATTTTATCTAGTTAATTTCTGACAAGTCAAGCGCAATAGTTATTTAATAATAATACGTTAAGTGCCCAAAAATGGGTTAACCTTTTTTTCGAAAACGAAGGAGCGGTGCTTGCTTATATGGTAACAGTTCTGGTTAGAGAATTCTAAAGACCAACTTTTCTAAATCATTTTTCCCAAATTATAATAGGCTACTCATGAATTGATGCCTTTAAAATTATATTATTTCATATAACTGATACATCTCGCTCTAAAACAAAACAGCATATAAATTTTCTGTTTGAAGTTATTGTTTGTTTGGACGATTAATTTGATTATTATTGATAATTCGGACATTTGCCACCATTTATGTGTTAAAATCAATACACTTTCTGATCCCGGTCTGCCACCAGATACAAGTGTTTTCCATCAGATGTGTGTTTTTTTGTTACCATTGTTTTTTTTTGACTTCTCAGCTCTGAGATGCTACTACCATAGATCATGAATAATAAATAGATCTTTTGCATCCATACGGGGGCTGTGTGCCGGAAAAAAGGTTGTCGCGAAAATAGTACATAATCGCGCCGCGAGGTAGCGCTAGGGAGAAAGCATTGGTAGCATTGGTGTTTCAAACAGCTTCCTTCGTTTCCCCAATAGATAGCGCCAAAAAAAGTCGAATTTCTAGTGGAACAAAATATTGCATTGGATCGGAGTTCTATTAGGTTATCCAAATACAATGCTACTACCTAGTTGTCTAAGGTTAGTGGTATATTTTAGTTTACATTGTTTTATTTATCATAGGCCTACATTTCTAGGTTTATGTTCCTGTAGTTTTTTAGTCACTTGATAATCCCAAAACGTGTATTGACTGTAACACATAAATGATGGCAATTGTACAAATAATCAATAATAATAAAATAAGCCATAAAATTGTTTCAATAAAAATTTGCAGTTGCTAATTATGCACAAGAAGAACATGATTTGACCTATATTTGGATATACAGTACCGGTAGTAGATTACTTTGGTAGTTTGAATGTCTGGCAATCCAACCGCAATCAACAGATAAATTTTGCTTGGAAAATTTTTTGGCAATAAATGTATTTTATTTTAAACTCGGGGAAACCCCTGCGTGTTCCCCAGGCCAACACCGTTGGAACCTTCTATACACATAATCACGTTATTTTGTCTTTATAATAAAGGTGTAGGATTAATAATAACCTCAAAGCTAAGATGGTAAATAATGTTAAATGTTCAAATCAAATTATTTTGTACTTTTTATAACAGCAGTTATAATAAAGGTTAAAAGAACCAGCAAGGCTCAGGCCTACACTTTAATAAAAACCTAACCTAAAAGTTAGAAATACAAATAATTGCTTCAAAGTTTAAAATCAGCTGTTAATGGAAATACTAAAGGAAACAGCCGTTTTATCTGTTATTTTATTCAATTGGTTGTTAACGGCAATAAAATTTAAATACATGTGTTAGTTTATCAGTCTAGACCTAACCTAAGATTTTTTTCTGACTAAATTTACAAATATTGAAATAAAAAATGTTTTTATCAAAATTAATTATAGCCTATGTTACTCAGGGATAGTGTAGCTTTTTATTAGTAAACCATTTTTTCAATCAGTTCAGTAGTTCCAGAGATTACCCCCTACTTAGAAACAAATTTTACCTCTTTATAATATTAGTATAGATTAGGCCTATGAATATCATATTATTATATTCAACCTAGTATCAAATACAAGTTTTTTTAAAGAAGCAAGTACTGTACTACCTAACTTCTGTTTTATAAACCATTTTTATTGAAATCATTTATTCCTATTTTTAGATCAATCATGTTAGACCACCATTCCTAATAATCCAAACCATATCTTGTTACAACTAGTTAGACCACATTGTAGGCCTACTTAATTATGCCTATCTTTATATAAATTATTTCATAACTTTTTCATGCTAGATAAAATCTTGTGAACTATTAGTTTCAGAGCCAGTATTAATAAACATTAGTGATTTAATTAGTTAAATGTTATCAAAAAATATGAGATTGATAATGAAATGTTTATTTCTTCCAAACCACAGTGTTCAGTGCTTTAGAAGTTTTTATCACAAATCTTTCGTCGGTAAAAGGAATATTTTCCTAAATCGTCCTACGCTAGACTACGTTCCGACAAAGAAATACTGCCAACACTATTCGACAAACATGAGCGCTAATGAAGGCTTACAATTGCCAGCGATACTTCAAATATTGACAAACTTCGCACCTCTCTCGCTCGCCGACTCTTGGGATAACGTTGGATTACTTGTCAAACCTGTAACGAATAAGATCATATCCAAAGTACTGCTCACGATAGATTTGACTGAGGATGTGATGCAGGAAGCTTTAGACGAAAGTGCTGATATGATTATATCTTACCACCCTCCGATATTTACTTCGTTGAAGAGAATTACCAACAAATCCTGGAAGGTTAGTGGTACATTTAAGTTTCAAAGTTTATAAATAGACTGAAACATGGGGAGTAAATTAACATTTTGTCTTCAAAATTAATTTAGTAATTTATTTGCATTGGAAAACACAAGTAACTTCATCAGTTTAAATGTTTGTTTAAAACAAATTCAGTAAAATCAAGTGTAAACTTTTTTCTATCAGGGTGGATATTTAAAGAACATATATATATTGTTATGTTAAATCATAGGCTTAACCAGGGGTTAAGTTATAACCCCCCCCCCATTGTAAAAAAAATGTTGCACTTTGTTTACATTATAATACGCTCTTAAGAGTAAGTTGTTTTCAACACCTATGCAAATGTTAAGCTACAATAAATTATAAATATATTGCTGACATTATCTTTGGTTGAATTTATTAGAGCATACAATGTTATTAGAGCGGCTGATCCTTTTATAAATGTACAACCGCCTTGCCCCCAGCCCAACCGCCTACTTTGATGTCCGCGTGCAGCTAGCTTGGTGCTACTGTACACATTGGTCGGAAAAATAAAAGTTCGGCTTATTTACCAACGGTAGCTGTGCGGCCTCTCGCAGTCACTACAATCGATGAATTTTCCACTATCTCCGTTGAAACAGTGGCGAACATGACTAAATGCATGCCAAATATCCTTATTTTAGTATTTTTTCAGTTAAAACTATCCTTCAGCCGCGTGTGTGGTTCGTCAAATGACGAAACCGACATTCTTAAATAATTGAAACATGTTTCTTCTAGTTCCTCGAAACTAAGAAAACACAGTGTAGAATGCTCCAAAATCTTCTCTTCTTTTATTTATTGATCGGATGAACCCAAATAAGTATATTTTTTTTGCTTCCTTTCCAATCGGCGACGGAATAACAATAAAGCGAGAGTTGCTCTCTGTTCATATCAATAAAAAATTAAAAGAAATAATAAATTACGTAACACACTTCGTGATTGATGAACTAGACACTTCAGTTTAATTAATCAAAATGAGCTTTCAGACGGCGTCGGAAATTTTACCTCCCTGTGTGCACACTTTAAATTTTATGAGCAGCGACGGTAACTAATCCGCAGCCGACAAAAAAAAAAACATTGTGTGTGTTCCAGCTTATAAGGTTAGGAGGCAGCGCACGGAAAGATTTGGTGAAGGATGAGTCATGGTTGCTATTCTAAATTATTCTAAAATAAGCCTGAATCACAATTAGAAGTGGAAAAGTATACATACCTATATCATTTTAAAGTACTTTTGGGAAGCCTAAAAGTGTTATTTTGCACCTTAATTTTTAACATTTTCCCTAAAGGTTGTTGTAACCCCTCTCCCCCCCCCTTACGGTCGTCCTGGTTACACCTTATGTGTTAAATAGTTTTTTTAACCAGTACAATCTATAACGAGTGTAAAAAAATTCAAATGTTTCAAGTGTTAGTGTTTGGGAATGTTAGCCGATCGTTCTAGGAATCAACTTCAAAAATCTTAACGCAAAAGTGTTCATGTGAGATAACGTTTGAAGCAGTATTTTTATTCTAAAATAAGTGGTGCAATGATAACTTGAAAATGTTTTACCATTTTCGAGATGTTAGTAGGTTTAAGATTTAGGAGTCGAATTGAAAGTTGCAATAAGAAGAGGCAGTCATGTGACAAAACGTCTCATGCCGTTTTTTTCCTATAAAAGTGGTTCTTTCAAAACTTAAAATTTCTTAATAGCTGCTTAAAATATTTTATTTGAGATGTGGGAATATATTAATGACATTGTAGCCTAATCTATATATTTATATAAAATTCAATGTATGTCCGTCTGTTTGTACGTTTGTCTGTTTGTATGTTTGTCCTTTATGCGTTACCAAACCGTCCATCCGATTGCTTTGAAATTTTGCATAGTAACACAGGTTAACCCTGGGAAGGTTTTAGGCCATTTACCGAAGTCCTAGGACATTAGGGCTACGCCCCAGTGGCCCTCAAAGTTTCAATGTTAATCTTATGGAAGGTCAATCTTAAGGAAGAAGAAGAAAGATTTCTTTTGATTTTATCAGGGGCACAAAAAACAGCTGTTCGTATGAAAAGCTTAAAACAGCTGACTTTGATCAACAGCTGATTTTGATCAACAACTGATTTGGATCAAAAACTGAATATAATTTTAGGTTAGGTAAATCAAACAATAGCGAAGCATTGCCGGGTCCACTAGTAATAACATAAAAATCAATATTTTTTTATTAATAAAATGCATAATGCTTAACTTAAAATACCACTGTTGCGCTAAGCACCACCATTAATTACACATTAATTACCACTGTCACTGTATGATTATGATTAAAACTATTGGTGGTAATTTTCCTAAAAGGGATGAAGGGATTTTCAAATTACACAGTACATTTAAAATGTATCATGTTCTCTTGTATTCAGGACACTCCCTACTCTACATTGCCAACATTTAATATTACGTTGTTTGTTTTATGATAACTTCTGGTAAGATTGGATTAATCATTTCCTCATTTAAATGACTTTTGATAAGATTTTCATTCTATCATTTATGTACACACGACTATTGTGGTTTCAGACATTTGCCAATCTTCTGGTTGAAATTTTGTCCCAGTATTGCACATATCAGACCAGTTTGGTGTTATTTTTGTTTGTCGATGGACTTTGACCATTTCTTTGTGACTTATTAATTTGCGGATACAAAACCCTTAACTTGCATTTTTTCCGTGTATATTTTAGTGTATCATATGTATAATTTTGTATGAGATTTAGAGTAACAACAAGACTATGGCTGCAGAAGACATATTTATTAAATAATGAAATATTAACAATTAATTTATAAAACTCTTGTTTGTCATATCAATTGGATTATATAGTATTTGCAAGGAATCTGTATATTTTCAGGAAAGGATTGTCGCTAACTGTTTGGAGAATAAAATTGCTGTGTATTCTCCTCACACGACATGGGATGCTGTCAAAGGTGGACTAACAGATTGGCTTGCGAGTTGTTTCGGTAAGTAGACAGTTAATCTATCAAATTGCACTCATTTGAAGAGTTTTAAAAAAATACAACTTACCATTTTCACTTGCACTCTGTACTAAAGTGGAAATATATGTTTTACCAAAACTAGGTCATCTCCAATTATTTAATTTGAGTAGGTCTTGATTTTGGTTTAAATATTTGTACAATTTTATAAACTTATCTTGATTTTTTTTAAATATAAATTATATAGATTTTTTATATAAGTTTTTTTGTTAATTATCAATCAATTTTTATAAATACAGCTTAATTTTCAGAAGGTCCTGAAATCTATTGAATTTTTCATTAGGTTTGGTGTTGCTTAAGGCAACGGGAAAACCAACCAATGCTTTTATATGGGACTCAATACACTGAAGTAGCAGTGGCGTGGCGCATCTTCTGTGCCTCGCGCTGCGCCACACATCTGCCGCTCGAACACCGATGGCGACGCATGCCACACGCATCTCGAGCCAACGCATGCGCAGATACCACTCTCTGGCCTTTGTTTGCCATTTGTTTTGTTTCGTCTGTGGTTAGTTTCGTCACTTAATTGTGAATAGTTCTATTTACCGCGGTTCCATTTTCCTTTTAAACTACTAAGCTCCTTTTAAGCTATTGTTATCAATATTTATTTGATCTTTATCAAATAATAGTATGTTGAATTAAAAAAAACTCATGTGGGATTCTGAAGCCCTAATGGTTGGCAAGATTCAAAAATAAAATTGAAGAAGTTTGTGTTTTTTTTTTTATTGGAAATGGAGAGGTACCCCTCGCCTCCTCTTCCACTAACTTTTATTTTTCTTTGTTATGAGTAACAGTTATATGTTTAAACATGCTTGTTTTTCAAATATTCTTTAGTCTGTATAAGCTGCCTCGTCAATGCCGTCACGGGCGAAACCATGGTCAGCAAGATTCAAAAATAAAATTGTAGAAGTTACAAAAAATGTATGTTTGTTTTTTTAATTGAAAATGGAGTTCTACCAAGTATCTTCGTTCATCAGTATCAATAGTATTAAAGTAATACATTTATAATACTGCCCTTATAATTCAAAGTTTTCTCAGTTACATTTAACCGATGTTTCGGTAATTGAAAATTATTTTTATTCCTTGCCTCATAATGTTATTTATTTTGTAGAATATTTGAATTTGTTTTGTCTACAATGTTTTAGTTTTGTGGTATATTTCAGTACCTGGATTGTATTTGTATGCTGTAATAATTGTATTGATGCGGTCGTACAATTAATGTATTGTCCCTGCTAAAAATAAATACAGTAAAAACATTTTAAAAAGTTGTAACTTTCCATGTACGGAAATTTTGTCAGACTGTATATTTACATCACGTATACATTAGCAACTGTTTTAAAATTTCTTTACCGTCACAATTCAGTATTTGAATAATTTCTGTTTCCCCCCAGATAGTGAAAGTGTAATTCCGTTGGTGCCTATCAAATCTCTTGGACCGACGAACAACAGCAATAAATTTACCATGTCTATTTACTGCCCTCAACAACACGTCGAAGAACTGAACAGTATGTTGCGGAACAAGAGTTGCGAAGGAGTATTATCCAGGTAGACTAGTTTATTTACATGCAGGATTTAGTTTTAATAAATTTTAGGCTGGTATTTATTGAGGTGTTTCTAAGGTCTGATATTTTAAAGCAGAGTATTGATGTGATGGAAGCCTTTATTGATTTAAGTAACTGCCCATTAATGTCACCCCTTTCTGTTAAAGAGACCATGAGTTAGCTTCAAATTCCTAAAATTCTTGAGAAAGTAGCAAATCTACTGTTACGATAGAGTAAGCCTTCTGGTAGCTTTTGTGAATTGAAATAGTTATAATCAAAACAATTAGTACCATACATTTAACCCTTTGCTGTACTACCCAAAAGAGCCAAAGCTTAAATCATTGGCTTTGCATGTTCTTAGATTATACACAGTAACATTATTTGTATTCACCAATCAATTTTAATGGTTTTTCTTTTGTTTTTTAGCCCATTAAATTTACTTTGTAATTATTTGAAAAATAATGAATATTTATCCTTGTTTATATTTTTAATCATGTGTAAACTCTGAAAAAAGTAAATTTTTGCGGTTGTGGGACCCCGTCAGGAACGAAGTTCATCACGCCTTTTCGTCAATACTTTTACATACACACATAATTTTAATCTTTCAATTGCTGTTTATTATTATTATTATTTTTTTTAAATTTACTGTTTCCACACATTTAATGTTATTATAATAAAGGTGTAGAATTAATTATAACATCAAAGCTAAGATGGTAAACACAGTTAAATGTCAATTTATTGTACATACAATTCAGTAAACATAAAATGTTGGTTCATCAGTCTAGGCCTAATCTAAAATTATTGTGTGTATGTTTAGTTTATTTTACCTGTCTTAACGGCAACATACATACAATAATTTTAGGTTAGGCCTAGACTTAAAATTACTTTCTAGGCCTAACCTTAAATTATTGTATGTATGTTGCCGTTAAGGCTGTTAAAATAAATTAAACATACACACAATAATTTTAGGTTAGGCCTAGACTGATGGACCAACATATTATGTTTATTGAATGTATTTCAGCTCTTGACGATAATATCTGAACTACGCCGGACGGAACCGATCGTCTCTTAATTTAAATTGATGAACCAAAACACATGTTTCTTGAATGTATTTATATTCATTGCCATAGCGACCAATTTGATAACGCTTTTTCGTTACTTGTATTTTATATTTGTCATTGCCATACCAACCAATTAATTAAACTTTTCATTACGCATTATGTTTTCTATTTATTAACTCCTACCACAACCTGCGTTAAGGAACTTCGTTCCAAAAATCTTTCTTTTTTTTTACTTTGAACTTTAGAAATGGGACGAATAAAACATTCTATGCATGGGAAATATTCTTAATTTGTTAAACACACACATTGATACAAACATACAATAATGTAGACTATTCTATCAAGACCTACATTTTTTATGTAGAAATTTGTAAAACATAGTTATAATAGGCCTTTGCACACAAAAGACAACATTTACAAATGTTTCGATAAATGTCACTGTAACTAGTTAGTTTGGTTCACTATAGGACTGTTGTTTTTCTTAAACAAGAATTAAGCGTTACCTTAGGAGAAATGTACTTATTAATTAAATCCATGTTTAAAGTATAACTAATTACTATAATGTTAATCATTGTACCTTGTATGAGGACATGGTTCCTTAGTCTGAAGTAAGAGTCAGCAATGAAGCGATGAATCTCAAAATTGTAGGTAAATTGAACTGTTGTTAGTTAGGAGTCCTGCAGTTCACTAAGTCAGAATTGTCGAAGAATTTCTCAGTCATTAAGAGAAGTTTTAAAAGTTAGGCTGGGCGAACTAACAAGTTACGATATTAGAAAAAAGTCAATGAACTTTCAAAGTGGGTACCTCTGTTGCATGTGCTATAAAAATACCAATGATTTACATTAATTTATGTATAGATATGCAAACTGTACAACAAATCAAATTATTGTTAGGGGAACACATACTGTACCCTTTATAATTTATATTACTGAGTGACCCTCTTCCTTAAAATTACATTTCTTACTTTTTATTCCCGCTGTTATTTCTGTTTGATGTATAATTAAAGCGTTTATTATTTTGTTTGTATAGCGCACAACCAGACAATAAAGGTATTGTCAAATTTGAAGTTGCTTGTTCGATGGACGATGTAAACTATTACATGCAAGGTATGAATGGCTGTGGTTGCGTCTACAATGTACAAGAGCGTATGCCGGTAAGTTTAATTATTGTAGTAAGTTGTATTATTATTTAAACACTCAGCTCGCTGTATACGCACAATGCGTTGTCCCAGACAACGCAACTTGTATTGAATATTTCATTCACTAAAAGTTATCTAATCTCAATAAAACAAAAACCATTGGAAAGGAAATGTTTTAAACTTTAAGTTTTGTATTTAAAACTTGTTCTAAAACGTATATTTATGTATGTATAATCATCGTTTTAAAATTGTAGTTTTCTAATTAGCCTTATATATAATACGTGAAGCAGTTTTTTTTTTTTTGTGAACACAACTCCTCCCTTATTTCTGGACCAAATTTAATGTTTGAGTTGTCAAAAATTTTGTCTCATTTCGAAGTTTTGTAATAAGGTTTTAGATGTCAAAAAATCTTATTCTTAATGGCGTGAGCTAATCTCAAAGGTCAGGTTTTCCCAACAAGATTAACATGAAACGAATTTAAAAACCATTTCTATACAAAACAGCTATTTATATAAGAAACAAACTAATTCAGCTGCTTTCGTGGATGTAAATAATGATGTTTATAGTATTCAGGAGGTTATAAAAACATTTTTATACAAAACAGCTGTTTATAATAAGAAACAATCCAATCCAGCTGCTTTTGTGAAAGTAAATAATGATTTTTAAATAACAGATAATACAGTTGGTTCGGATGTCCAGCTTTTAGTACAAAATAATATTTTAAGTTAGGCCTATACTGAACCAACACATGTTTCAAAACATACATTTTGATTGGGTTTTTAATTACGTGTACACCTGAACCTTACTGGTTCTTTTAACCTTTATTATAACTGTTGTTATAAAATATACGAAATAATTTGATTTGAACATTTAACATGATTTAAATCTTTAATGATTTTGATCATTTAACATCTTAATTTTGAGGTTATTATTAATCCTACACCTTTATTATAAATAAAACATAACATATGTTTTTAGAAGGTTCCATCGGGGGTTGGTGTACGGAGCACGCAGGGGTCTCCCCTAGTTTATAAAGATTTGAAGAAGAAACTCTACAAGTATTCGGATTCTATTCGGGTATTTCTGAGAAATACTTACATTTCTTCAAAGCAATAGGCGCGTTATCCGTTACTTTTTCCCATTGTCCACATCGTCTGGAACTGTATACGATACGATTCTGAAGTTTTGTTTAGTTCATCTAATTTTGTGAAACAAAGTGAAATAAGAATTTTCAAGTTTACAGTTTAATTCTATGATTTATTCTCTACAATTTGTTAGTATAAAATTTAATTTTTTGGGAAAGCGTATAATCCTAAACAATGTTTTATAATAGACTTCATTTTGTTAGCAGTCTTGTAGTAGGAACTTAAAAACTGGTGTTTTCAGACTGTGTTTTTTGTTTGTTTATATACGGTATATGTTTATACACTTCTATTCAGCACTAAATTACAAAAGTTTTGTATATTTTGAAAAAAAATACCAATAATGTTAAATTTTTTGCTTCTCGAGTCCTTTGAATTCTTTGGTCCTTTTTTTTATAAAAAAGCTACGAACCACTTTTGGATTGAGATATAATATATTTGGCGAATTTTTGAAAAAATGCTTGCAAAATGCAAAAGATCTGGGCGAATTAACAAGGCCAGTTCTAGGATTAAAAGTAAATGTAGCCTACATGGCGATGAAATACAAGTAAAACCAACATTGTTGGAAATTTTGAACGAAGTAAAATGCTGATTTGGGAAATAGTGTCAAGTGGGTAGCTGATATCTGTCTACTATCACACTCTCGCACACCCACACCTACACTTGATTCCACGTTCACCGTGCAGTACAGGTCTTACGGGAGAATAGACATGCTACTACCATTACAAGGAACATCTCATTTATTGCATGGGAGTTGATGTTTTTTAGTTGGCTAGTATAGCTGAGACTGTTGTTTGGATAACATGGCTTATGGGCGCTCTGTACTGTAGTGCAAGTGTGTGTGAGTAGGAACAGTGCATATACAGTGTTCTGTGTTCCGTGTGCTACTTGCTAGTTTGTTGTGATGTGTGATCTCAGGCTCAAGATCACAGCCAGTGGAGAGTGGAGTTTTGTGATTTTATGAGACTTTTGTGATGCCATTACTAAACAAACAAATTTGTATACACCTAAATAAATATCAGTACCAATGTTTATGATTTAATTGTTTCAAAGTATGATTTTAACAACAAGAAAAAACAAAACCCGGACTGTCCCCCTAGGGGTATATCATATCCACCTCCCGAAACCGTCACTCACGTCCAGACGTTCTGGATCCGCCCTTGGTTAACATACTAGTGACTTAAATAATGTAGTAATGTTTACTAGACTTGTCTATACAGTAATAATTAAACAACAATGTAACAAACAGATGATTTTGTATAAATACCCAGATGATCTTGTAGCAGGGGATTATGTCGGAAGTTCAAGGTGCTTGGTTGAAATCTATGTGAAGACTTCGGATGTTTGACCAGTAGAAAAACGTTGATTTTAGCCATTGATTTGTGACGTGTTGGGTTCTCCTTTTTATCCGTGGAAGGAACACATGTAGGAAAGTGACGTGTTAGTCTTAGTGGTGGATCCCCAGGGGATGGGCGGCCTCCTGTTTTCCGACGTGGAGTCTGAGATTCTATACTATCTTCCAAGAGTTGACATATTATCTCAAGATGGAATTCTTGCAGAGTAGGTTTTTGACCAGTTCTTCAGAGGTATATAGCATGACTATTGAGAATTGAAAGATCTAGTAAATGTAAAAACATTTTTTTGTACCACTTTTGGGTACGCCTAACACTTTCGACATAGCTTAGCATCATATCGCAACATAGGAGCACTTAGCGACTTATAGTATCACTTGTTGTCGCTTCGGGGATTTTAATTTAACAAAAAAAAAAATCTAACCAAAATAGCGACACAAAGTTTCTAATTTGT
>JAGFPH010001994.1:20525-66098 GCA_018207615.1 Philaenus spumarius
CGTGATTTAATAACTTTGATCCCCCCAAAACCCCCCTAAAATTTCAATTTTTTTTAAACCCTTTCTTAGTGAGCACCTATGGCCCTAGAGGAAG
Organism: Philaenus spumarius; assembly: GCA_018207615.1. Lineage (NCBI taxonomy): Eukaryota > Metazoa > Arthropoda > Insecta > Hemiptera > Aphrophoridae > Philaenus > Philaenus spumarius. The sequence continues at coordinate 20,620 of JAGFPH010001994.1, forward strand.
CTACATACCAAATTTCATTTCAATACGTTCTGTAGTTTTGAAGAAATAGTGATTTAATAACTTTGATCCCCCCAAACCCCCAATAAAATTTCAAATTTTTTTAAACCCTTTCTTAGCGAGCGCTTATGGCCCTAGAGGAAGCTACATACCAAATTTAATTCCAATCTGTTCGGTAATTTTGAATAAATCGTGATTTAGTCATTTTTACCCCCTTAAAATTTCCAATTTTTTAAAACTCTTTTTTAGTGAACACTTATGGCCCTAGAGGAAGCTACATACCAAATTTCATTCCAATCCGTTCAGTAGTTTTGAATAAATCGTGATTTAATAACTTTTATCCCCCCAAAACCTCCTAAAATTTCGAATTTTTTCAAACCCTTTCTTAGTAAGCACCTATGGCCCTAGAGGAAGCTACATACCAAATTTTACTTCAATACGTTCTGTAGTTTTGAAGGAATCGTGATTTAATAACTTTGATCCCCCCAAACCCCCAATAAAATTTCTAATTTTTTTAAACCCTTTCTTAGCGAGCGCCTATGGCCTTAGAGGAAGCTAAATACCAAATTTCATTCTAATCTGTTCGGTAATTTTGGATAAATCGTGATTTAGTAATTTTTACCCCCCAAACCCTCCTAAAATTTTTAATTTTTTCAAACCCTTTCTTAGTGAGCACCTACGGCCCTAGAGGAAGCGACATACCAAATTGCATTTCAATCCGTTTGGTAGTTTTTGAGAAATCGTGATGAGTGAGTCAGTGAGTCAGTGGGTTTTCGCTTTTATATATATAGATAGATTACTTTAATACTAAGCTTAGAAATGTGCTTTAATTAGTTTTTACTAGTAAGTCTGCTAACATGATACGATCGGAGTTTAATGGGGTTCAATGAGTATTAATCCTAAAACTGTTATTTCAATTAATACGGGGCATTACAGCTCGTATCGTAACTTATGCAGTTTAGTGACAAACAATTGTTTGCATTTTATTTGTTAAAATATGGCAACTTACCAGCTTTATGCTTATAATTCCATTGCAGGTCATCGCTTATTTTATGGGTACAATCTGAGGATGAAAACACATGAAAATTAAAGCTATATGTATAACGCTACACCATCTAAAGATTTGTAAAATAAATCCAATTAAGTTTGAATAAACTTATATGTGGGATACGTAAATTGTACCAGACTGGTTTTAGATATGTTACATCTTCCACCAATAACAAGTGAATGATGTTCGTAATACTGTATATGTAGAATTTATTGTCAGAACTGTATACAATGTGGTCCACATGTATGGGAACACCTCAATAAATTGGAAACTGTTATATATGTAATACTGTAACTTTCAGGATATATTATTGGTCAAATACTCTACCTTTTGACAGACAACTGAATTTCAACCACTTCTCAGGGGGTGGCCAAGGGGTTGTAACTCAAACAGTTTAAATGGGAACACCCATTGTGTGATAAATCATCTTAATATTCTCTTTAAAACGAGAAAAATGGAATAAATAAAAATTTTCTACGATACTTGTATCCAAAATGGCGGATGATTGAAATTTTATTTTCCAAGGGGTTGTAACTCAAATAGTTTAAATAGGAACACCCATTGTGTGATACATCATCTTAAAGGTCTCTTTGAAACGAGAAAAACAGCATAAATAAAAATTGTCTACGATACTTGTATCCAAAATGGCGGATGTTTGAAATTTTGGTTTTCAAAGAAATAATTGGTATACTTGTTTAATCAAAATTTAATTGAACAAATACCAAAATACATTAAAAAAACTATGTTATTTATTTAGTAATTTGTTTATTAGATATTAATTGCAAATTTAAGAGAAATTTTTCTTACAGCATTTTTGATTTGAAATGTATTGGAACAGACACGTAACAATTCATGAAATTTATAAAATGCTATTAAAGTGACCTATTAATAATAAAATTAAAAGTTACAATTATTGAAATAAAATAAATATTAAATTATTTTGATAACAAAAAAAAAAGAAAAAATCATTACAAAGATAACATTAAAAATATTTGTAATGAAATAAAATTATTTATTATTGACAGCTGATCATTAATTGCTTATTATTAACAGCTGATTATTCACTTATTTCTGAGTTGGTCAAAATTTCAATCAGCTGCCATTTTGGATACAAGTTTCGTAGAAAATTTTTATTTATGCCGTTTTTCTCGTTTTAAAGAGACCTTTAAGATTATGTATCACACAATGGGTGTTCCCACTTAAACTATTTGAGATACAACCCCTTGGCCACCCTCTGAGAAGGGGTTGAAATTCAGTTGTCTGTAAAAATGTAGAGTATTTCACCATAAACTTATCCTGAAAGTTACAGTATTACATTTATAACAGTTTCCAATTTATTGAGGTGTTCCCATACATATGGACCACCCTTTATATGTTTCGCTTTATCAAGTATATTCGTTTTATTAAGGAATAGAATATTTCACGAATTTAAACTGCAAGTGAACAAAGGTTGTGGATATAAAACAAAATTGCAGAAGAAGTCAAATTAATTAAGTTTTCCCACTGCTTGTGAAGTGGAAACAGTTATTACTTTGTATTATAACAGACCAGTAATTGTTGAACTAGAATATTTGTATATTGTTGTTACAATGGATGGAAATGAGTTTCATTTAATATTCAAAACATTTTAAAACACACAATTCTTTTTGATACATTTCATTCAATATTCAATTTCATAAATAACTTTAAAAAATATATACAAAAAACCTTCAAGTTCATCTACAAAACGTATACACTCCACTACGATCCATTCTCATAATACTTGAAAAAGGATATAGAATTATATTTGCACTTTAAAATACATTACTCTTATTACTAATGTATGTAAATATAAAGAAGTAGTTTTCAATGTGGAATTGAGTTGTATATTTTGTACAGTTTTATGAGGCAAACAACTTCTGAAGAACCTTTACTTTATTTTCAATACAACAACAAACATGTCGTATACGTATTTATATTTAATAACAATATAGAGATATTCATAAACGAAAAAGTAAAATATTCAAACAATGAAAATAAAGACATTTAAAGTTCACAATTCTATCGGTTTGTAATTATTCATTTTGGATACAAATTTAAAAATTGTAAATTTTTTTACAATATCCTTAGTTTAAATTATTTTTGTTTTTTTAATGATTAAATTTAATAAACGTCAGCAGGTAGAACATAAAGAAATTTTTCAATATTTTGTTGTGATTAAATGAACTCGAGACAGTAAAGATTTATATTAAATGCAATGAAAACTGATTTTTAACAAATATGTCGTTTAAAAGAAATTACTAATAATTAAAACTTAACATAAGGTTTTCTAATTTTTATAAAAATTCAAAGTTCTTCACAGCTAAACTAACATACAACCCTAAAAGCATGCACCTGTTGTCACTTACAGTGTTGTAGTTTCACGCTCCAGTGATTACGTGAGAATACGTGACAAAGTTTGTTTGTCAATTAGTGATGGAAGGGAAACAATGTTGGAAGTTGGTTTAGCTACTCTATTGTAAGGCAATGCAAGTTTTACAAACACAGAGACTAATACTATACTTAAGACAAACAATATTTAAAACACAACTTAGGAAGTAGATCACAATAATAACAAACAAAATTATGTAATCAGAATGATGTATTATTTAAAAATAAATAATTTAAATTAAGACTTTACATGCTTTCCGTTAGTATACAATTTTACTTAAAAAATGCTTTACAAATTAAAATAAATTATAATCTTTATAACAATAAAATTAATCATAAAGTCGTTATATAATAGTTTTGATTTGCAATAAGTGATCCAAGATTAAGTTGGAGATCAAGAGAATAACTATCAATTTAAACATCTGGTAATTAGGTCTTATAAATGTTACATTTAGCATAATTTTACTAACCATTTTAAAATAATTATGTTTGCTTTTTGTGTAAACGATCAATCCTGAATACTCCAAAAATAAAAATACAACTTATTTTGTTGCTCATACAATTTATTTATTAATCTTTGTTGGTTCAATGTTAGTATGAGCATGAAACGACTGTTTCATGGAGTCTAATATTTAAAACCATTACACAAATTTTTAACTATTTTTAACATAATCAAACATACAGTTTCAAAATTGGTAATTAAATACAGCTGATATATTATGCCATCCTTGCCGGTACCCGCATAATAGTCTAATTTAATTCTTAACATACAAATATTAAACTTTGACAGAAACTCATAATAGCTAATACTTGTTTTGTTCGAAGCTGGAATGATAAATTTTTAAATTCACAAATTGTTATTTAATTTTAATTTAGATATATTTTACTTTATTTTATTGTCTGATATTTTAAAACATATTACATTAGTTATTTCAAAGTATTTAACGATAATTTGTTATCAAAAAGAGGTATTTTACGTAATAACCAGACAATTAAAAACAAATAATGTACATTTATAATTGTATACTTTTATTTCAAGGTAATTAATTTAAAATGTATTTTAAAATTATTGATAAAATTGTTCACCAAATTATCGTACCAACTTGTTTTAAAATAAAACCTGTTTTTAGTTCCTTAAACTTTTAGACACTCAAATTAAAGATGCATTGTCCCTAACCTAAGTAGAAATATCTAACAAAATAAAAATGTAAATTTAAAAAAAACATCTTTCAAAACAAAGATCTTAAGCAATAGATCTCGAAGCATACAAACAAATTTAACGCTTCCCCACATTTAAAATTGTTTAGATAAATTCTTCATAGATAAAAATATTTAAAAATCTAGAAAACAAATTAATAAACACAATCTACCTAAAGTTAAAATGTAATTTATTAATTATTGTTTCATTTTTTACAAACCTTTACACTTTTATTTTAAACACTAGGGGCTCTGCCCCTGGACGCTACGCGTCCCAACCCCGCCTCGGCCTTTGGCCTCAGATGGCTGCTTCGCTTCGCTCGCAGATGGAAAATTCGCTAAAGAATCTCGTTAATCTTTGGCTCGTTTGTACATAGGTGACCGAGCATAAATCAGCTGTTTTATTTGGCAGCTGACTCAAACTCATTAAACATTATCTTTATAAGATTGACATGGGGAATTTTAAGGATTGTGTGCCGGAGCTCCTTCTCGTGTGAATAGCGGCTAAACCGATGATTGGATCTTAAATCTGATGGAAAATCGTTAATTTGAAATTAAATTTTCTACAGCTTTTGTGTTTAACATTTTTTTCTATCTCTTACCGTTTTCTTACAAAACGCAATCAAAGTGGAAAAATGAAAAATTGAAAAAATCATCCCGCCCAAAAGGTTCTTTCGAAATAAAAAATGTTAACTTTTAGCAATTTTTTTGAAAGTTTCTCGTCGAGAGGTTTAATTCAAGTATGATGTCGAGGGGGTACAATTACGGGAAGTTCCTCATAGTTTATGTCTGTGAATCAGTGAACCCGTCTAGCTTTAAAGACTTTGGGTGGAGCCTCCCTTCTCGGATGAATAGTGGCTAAATGGATGATTGGATCTTGAATCTGACGGAAAATCTCCCGTTTGAAATTTAATTTTCTACAACTTTTGTATTCAAAATTGTTTCCTATCTCTTACCGTTTTCTTACAAAACGCGCTCAAAGTGAAAAAATTTTAAAAATATTTCCCGCCCAAAAGGTTCTTCCAAAATTAATAAATGTTAAATTCCGGCAATTTCCCCAAAAGTTTCTCGTCAAGGGCTTTAAATCAAGTATAAGGTTGAGGGGGGTACGATTACGGGAAGTGCCTCATAATTAATATCAGTGAATCAGTGTTACCGTCTAGCTTTATATAAGTAGATAGAAAACTAATTAATAAACACAATATACCCAAAGTTGTAATATACTTTATTAATTATTGTTTCATCTTTTACAAACCTTTACACTTTTATTTCAAACATAAATTAATTAAAGGTTAAGTTCATACACTGGTTCTTGATTGTGAAATGGTGTGAAATATACAAGTACTTGCTCAATATCTGTACTTCTACGGTAATTTTTTTCATCACTATATTACATATTTGCAATATTTTTATCAAATTTCACCATGGCATTATTTAAATGAGAAATGAATAGGTGAAAGGTGAACTAAAAATGATTACATTAGTACATAATTCTACTTTTTTAATATGGGTAATTGATTTGAAGTTTGTGCATCCTTTTACTTTGCCATGTAGTAGTCGTTTGTCCACATTAGTGGTACTTTCTTTAACTGTAATGACTGTAACCTGTTTCATTTTATAATGCCATAATAGTCAAACAATTTCTATAAACTACTAGCTGACCCGTACGGCGTTGCCCGTGGTGGTTGGTATTTTCAGTCTTTTTAACGTAATTGTATTATTTTTAAGTGTTCAGTCAGTGAGTGGTATTTGGCTTTTATATATATAGATCCTAAATAATAAAAGCACTATTGTCATAATAATAAAAGATCTGAAATTATGATTTTAGTAACTTTGATCCCCCCAAACAACTATTAAAATTTCGAAATTTTTCATACCCTTTCTTAGTGAGCACCTATGGCCCTAGAGGAAGCTACATACCAAATTTTATTCCAATCCGTTCGGTAGTTTTGAAGAAATCGTTATTTAATAACTTTGATCCCCAACCCCCCCTAAAATTTAGATTTTTTTGAAACCCTTTTTTAGCGAGCGCCTATGGCCCTAGATGAAGCTACATACCAAATTTCATTCCAATCTGTTCGGTAGTTTTTGAGAAATCGTGATGAGTGGGTGAGTGAGTGAGTGAGTGGTATTTCGCTTTTATATAAAACAAATGTAGATTTAATTTAGAATATCATATAATAATTACTTTTTCGTATTATTATAAAAGTAATATTTTTTAACCAATGTTTTAAACTAATATAGAACTGAAATAGTAAAGTCATAATTTTAGTTTCAACCATGTAAACATACTTTCTTTCCAATGCCAAACTGATGTCTGATGAAGCGTTTAGGAGATACTCCATAATTTTTAGATTGTTTTGAGTATTTTGATTTCCAAACACACAATTGATTGACTAAAAACCAATACTATTTTAAGAGAGATATAAATTAGTTATAATATTATAATTTATATATAGTAACTAGCTGACCCGTACGGCGTTGCCCGTGGTGGTTGGTATTTTCAGTCTTTTTAACGTAATTGTATTCTTTTTATGTGTTCAGTCAGTGAGTGGAATTTGGCTATTATATATATGTTAAATAATAAAAGCACTATTGTCATAATAATAAAAGATCTGAAATTATGATTTTAGTAACTTTGATCCCCCCAAACCCCTCCTAAAATTTCGAAATTTTTCATACCCTTTCTTAGTGAGCACCTATGGCCCTAGAGGACGCTATATACCAAATTTCATTCCAATCCGTTCGGTAGTTTTGAAGAAATCGTGATTTAATAACTTTGATCCCCAAACCCCCATAAAATTTCAAATTTTTTCAAACCCTTTTTTTGTGAGCACCTATGGCCCTAGAGGAAGCTACATACCAAATTTCATTCCAATCCGTTCGGTAGTTTTTGAGAAATCGTGATGAGTCAGTGAGTCAGTGAGTCAGTGGGTTTTGGCTTTTATGTATATAGAAAAATGATGAATAATTAAATAACATTTCCATTAAATTTCAATAACGATGTATGATGTTTTCTTTTATTAACTCTAAGAAATCCAAGATAATTTATATATTATTTTCGAAGATAATTTGTCTTTATATAAACTTTAACGTGAATTATTTTTACAAATAATGTTTTGATTCTATTACAATGTACTATAATTAAGGGTAAATGACAACACAGTGGCAACTGCATCCCTCCAGGTCACTTTATGTTTATTTCCGTTATTAAAAGTTTAAGCATAATCATAAAGAAAATCTGTCCCACTAATAATAAAACATGTAAATATATAAAATGTTGTAATTTTAAATAGAAAACTCTTGTTAATACATAACAGAATAAAATTAATTTATGATCTTGTTAAATAAATAGACGACCTAGTTTTGTTGTGATTTAAGCAACCTACTAAAAATGTTAGTTCTCCCTAAATATTAAAAAAATTAAAACATTCATTACAATCCTTTTGGTTTTATAATCTCACAATCATTTATTTATTCACAATTTTTAAAAGATTTTTGCTATATTTGAAAGACATTATATTATATTATAAATTAAATTAAGTACCCTGGAGGTAAAATTAAAAAAAAACATGTAATTTTGTTTGTGAAATTGAGTTTGCACCTTGACCTTGATATACTTTTTCACTATATTCTTGTAGATGTATAATAGTGCACTATGTCCACATAACAAAAGTAAGAGAGTGGAAAATAAAACCATGTCAATTTTCATCAAAGGTAAAGAACACCATGTGACTTGGCTTTGTTTACCCTTGTAAATTCTAGAGGTATAAAACACCATGTGGACTTAGCGCTGTATACCTTTATGCTGGCCTGCAGTTTACAAGCCTAGTCTGCTGGTGAAGTGCATTAATCTTTTGCTGATAATTAGATACTTTTGATTTTTTATTATTTTTACTTATTTTTTGAAAGTTTCTGGTGGTGAAATGGAGTCAAAATACAATTCTCGGGGAATTAAAATATTAAGTGTGCTTGTGTATAAGAAAAAAATAAGAATGAAAGTTCAACAAAAACAAAGGTAAGCTATTTAAGTATCAATGTTTAGAATCTTAACCTATAAACAATAAATTTAACCTAAGTAAAGTGTTTATACCGTATAAACATTGCAACAATAAAATCAACGTTTAATTTTGCTTAAAATAAATAATTTGTAAAGGAGAAATAAATTTAATTGTATTTATATACAAATTTGGCCTATAACCTAATCCAAACCAATTTACCATTTCATAAACTTGTTAGTCCTACTAAATAAGTGTAGTAAAAAGAATATTGAAACAGCTGAATAGTGTTTATTGAGCCTATTGCAGATGTCTGTTATTTCAACAATCACGAGTTAATTTTCTTGTGTTGTATTTTTAACCTAATGTTACTCTTGCAATGTAACTTACTTTGGCCTACCCGTCTTTTTATTACTATTATTTTTTTATTTTTTTTTAACGTCCTGCTGTTTTGCACTTAATGCTAATGAAGACGGGACCTACAGTTTTACGTGGAATCCAACGATGTTTGTTGAGAAACCAATTAGAAAATTATTAGGGGTCAATGGGAATTGAACCCGGACCTTTTCCATTGATGGTTGCCATGACAATTGATAAAGCTTTGACGCCTTAACAATCACGGCCACCGTGGCAATCCCGTCTTTTTATAGTAACAAACCTAAATTTGTTAGCATAACACGGGAATCTATTCTCGAAAATTGATTATCTTTTACAGTTTGTTGATGAAGATATTAGTTCAAAGTTGATTACTGAGACATTGTGCGTACCATAGACAAGTTTTTCTTTTTACTTTTCATGGCTGAATATACCCTAAATATAATAAATAATGTATTTTAACGTTTTTGTTATTATTCGCTTATTTTTCATTCTTGATTCAAATGCAAACGGTAAAGTTAGCGGAGAAAACAAACATACCGGAAGAAACACGGAAGAGAATTTGTTAAGTAACTACGAAATTGATGATTCAGACATGGATACAGAGTTTGTGTCTAACAGTGATGTAAGCTCCACAGATTCTGATCTTTTTAAACCATCTACTTCAAACAAGATAAGAAATAAATTGACAACTAAGAAAAAATGGCAATGGAAATGAAAGCAATGACATTATTTGTGGTTTAGAGAATGACTTATACGTTATATTACGTCGAGTTAAATGAGTCTTCCTTGCAACAATGACTCCTTGCAAAAAGTTACAAACAAAACATCTATTGTACAAAAGGGAAGAATAAGGGTGATAAACCCAGACGCCTGGCTTTGTAATATAGGCAAACACAAGTTATCTGCAGGTAAAGAGTATATTAGTAAAAACAGTAAAACTGTAGCTACTATGGTAATGAAACCACCATGCTTGTGTCGTTTGAAGTGTTTGAGAGGTTGTCTAATGATGATAGATCAGATTTTTTAAACATATTTTGACAAAGAAAAAAGTTAAAACGTAAAATGGTAATTCATTTTATCTTGCTTATGTATTTGCCCTACTGAACGTTCAATAAAAAGGCAAAATATTCCTAAAAAATACAAACACAATACTCTGCACTACTTTTTTTAAATTAACAATAACAAAATAAAATATGTGAAGTAATGTTTTTAACACACTTGCGCAATTTTAAATACTGTTGTGGTAAATTCTCTAAAAAACCGCCAACAAGGGGGTGCTGTTAAAATAGACCATAGAGGGGAAAATATTCTAACAAACAAAAAATTTTCCTGGAACATAAATATATTTATTCTAACCCGTAAAACAATAAATATTTTTTGTTTACTTTCAAAGAATAGAAAGTTGAAATTTTGTACATTCATTTTTTGAAAAACACATGTAAAAAGTAAACCAGATTTACATTTTGTTACATTCTATTAAGGAGTGGAAGTGTAATAACAACCCCATAAAACAAAAAATATTATATTTTTTTACTTTCCTTAAATCTAGAGGGCTGAAGTGTACCTAGCAGTAATATCCCAATTCAAAAGTTTTCCATATTTTTTTTTAGAGAAAGGTTCAAAGAATTCATATACACCAGTAAAAGATTTATTGGTGTAAAATTTACTGAGATTTCCTCTTCACCTTTACCAGCATTACTTTCATACCACATCATACAGTGAATTGATCAGTTTGTTTTAAAACAAAATATTTCAAATTAATATTGTAAATAATAAATGAAAAAACAAGACAAAACTCTGTCTAGAAATGTATCATTAATATTACAGTTTAAAGTTTATTACAATATTCATGCCTCCTCACCAGTTTATGAACCACAAGCAGATGCATCACTGCTGTAAAGCCTTAGCTAATTAGCAATATTCCTAGCACCAACTCTCGGGTTACCTCAATAACGTTGAGGCTGTTTGAACACAGTAAATTATGTAGCGTTTCTAACATAGTATTTTAGTATTAATATACAGAATTACACTTCAGTATATTTGCTGTTGATTACTATTTTATATAATTGGAAACTGAAGTTTTAAAATAAATATCTTTATATAAAATTACAATATATAATTATGAATGATTTGAATGGGTATAGACTTATAATATTGGAAACTCTTTATTAAATTGGGAAAAAATATGTTGCGCCATAATTCGTTTACTTAAGAAAAAAATTAAAATTTAGTCAGAAACATCCGTAATCTTTTACTTACAAGTACAACTTCTCTGCAGAAGAATGGAATCTAACATAGATGATAAACAAATAATATCGTACGTAATACAGGGTTTACAACCAGAAACTTTCTAACACATCGTAACAACGGGGACTAAAATACTGAGACTCTTAGTGGAAAATTTAATAAAATGTTTACTCCAAGTGTATCAACAAACCCTAAATAAACAAAGATATTTAAGAAATATGGAAACCATAGAAAATATTTGTACTACAACTTTTAAATCCTAAACAACTACATAATATCTAGAACAACTCAAGGAAATTATACACACATTAGGAGTAAATATAAAACAAAATGACTACAATCCAAAAACTTCATCAAAATGAAACACCTCAATATAACACCAACAGGCAGTTTGTCAACAGACATCCAAATCCATTATATAAATTTATAAACATCAACTTTACAAACGTCAATACGGTGCATGAAAAAAATACCTAATCGGCAATACAAACAATCACACAACCAACAAATGTTTCTTCGGAAAATATAATTGTAACTTATTTAAAATGGACAATTACCCAAATGAAGAATGAGCCTTCAATTAAAAAAAAACCTTACCCACATTACAGACAAAACAAAACTATGCCCTATACAAATGAGAATCGGAAATTGTGCTCAATTTTTAAAAGGAATGTTCATTCAAACCAGGAGTGCTATTTAAAAAAAATTCCATACTAATATTCAACCAAAAACAGGATAAATGCAAGAGGAAATAGCCATACAACCCCAAAACACGCAAGAAATAAATAATGAAAATGTATTACAATTAACAATTAAGTCAACACTATTTTAGAAGATTCTTGTCTGACGTGGTTTTTAAAAATTTTCCGATATTTTAAACAAGTTCAAAAGCAATGAAAAAGTTTAACATTCACATCGACCTTATTTAATCTGTAGAATCTGAGGAATTTGCAACAGATGTAAATTATTTCCAAACTAGGATTAACAATCATTTTTCAAATTTAAATTGTATTACTTAATTTTTGCTCAAATGATCGCGTTTTAATACTTCCATTACGTCATAACAGTTGGAAGTAAACGAAATATCAATTAAATTTTTAAGATTAACACTATCGCAGTTTTACAAATTATCAACGATCGAAAAAAATTTTTGGTTAATGTAGAAAAATTTACATGTTTACTTTTTTGCTTACGTGGTAAACCCTAATCATAACAAGAGGATTATGCGTAACGGCAGATGATTATTCACTTCCATGAGGTTCACTAATAAAATGTGATCAGAAAAGATTGAAGCTTAATTAGCTATATTTTTTCAAATATAACACACGTCTTCTTAGAAACAACACCTAAGTTTATTGCATTGTTACCGTTCTTAAGATATTCCCACAGCCCGGCTTGCATCAGGAACTAATCAGAACTAAGGTGAATCCCAATTACGGAAATAGTTGTCCAACTCTTCAGCATTACTTTCTTTACTTCAGGAAAGCTAAAAAAATACCTCTTTAATTAAAAGCACACATTTAACCACTTTACTCTATTTTAGTATTAAAATGTAATTTTCATTACGATGGATTCTCAAATCAGGTAATAGTCTCTACTATTCATGTACAAATCGCGCTACTTTATCTATAATCGCCCACATTTAAGATCCTTTTGAGTGGAACGACGATTTTTCGAACAAAATGCATCAAGTGTTTTTTGGTGTATTTTCGGTGTATCTTGGAATAAAAGCTTACTGAATAATGTATTAAAAACTCAGTAAAATGTTTTGAGGACTTACCTGGACCAGAAAATATTTGTGTTTAACGATGTATCAATCCAAATTAACCAATTTCGAGTTGGATGGTGTACTTGACGCATAAAAACAAGTCTATGCAGTAGACATTTATTTGCGTCACTGATATTGATTGTGCCTCATATATCCATGGCAAAATCGCTACTGGTAGAACCATTTCTTTTATTCTCGGAACAATTATTGGTAGAAAGTACTATAGAATGATTCAGGCAACAGGTCAGGAATAGATGGAGCTTTGAATATTTACACACTCTCCAACAACAAATTTTAATTTTAATTTTGTTTCTTGTAATCTGGTTTAAGTCTGCATGTTCTCCAGTACCTATGTCTAACTGTGAAGAGGTGCCCAATTATTTAGAAAATACCTTAAATTAAGGAACATTTTAGTTGTGCAATATAGCTGCAGTTTATAGTATTTGTCTCATTAAATACTTCTTATAATATAAAAGTCACTTATGCAAGGAATAATTTCTAAAGTGATTTTTACCGGTTATATGATATACAATTTAAACAAATAATATTAAATATCTTGTCTAATATATTTACATTATTAGTTTGGTTCTGTACCGATTTGATTTAAAATACAATTTTTAAATACCTTAAGTAAACGAATCATGGTGCAACATATTTCTTTCTAATTTATTACATAATATACGAAACATTCATAATTAGGCTATATATTATTTTATGTGGAGTCATTAGTTTGTTCAAAAATTTCAGTTTCCATTTTAAATAAAATAGTAAACAACAGCGAATACTGATATGTGTTATTACTGAATATTAATACTAAAATACTATGTTAGAAACGCTATAGAATTTACTGTGTTCAAACAGCCTCAACGTTTTGAGGTAACCCTAGAGTTGGTGCTAGGAATATTGCTAATTAGCTAAGCCTTTACAGCAGTCATGCATCTGCTTGTGGTTCATAAACTGGTGAGGAGGCATGAATATTGTAGTGCACTCTAAACTGTAATATTAACGATACATTTCTAGAGTGTCAGTAAGTAACAAAGTTTTGTCTATATGGATCAGATATATTTAATATGTAGTAAATGTATATAAGTTTTACATCAGTCTAATTTTTACCGGCATATATGAATTGTTTGAACCTTTCTCTACAAAAAAGCAATGGAACACTTTTGGATTAAGCTGTTGTTACTATATTTGGCAAATTTAAGAAAAAAATGCTTGCAAACGCCAAAAAAATCCATTTTATTTATCATTGCAAGTTGTAGGGTTTATATATTTAGAAACAAATATCAGGCACACATTTTATTTGAAATATATTGTTAATTATATTCTCTTTATCTAGCATAACCGTATGGAAATGTATACTATGTTATTAACTTTATCTGTTTAAATTTAAAAATTTGCTATGCTTTGATTTTCCTAATCCAGACACTCAACTAAAAAATATATTGAATTTACCAATATTAATAAAACACATGTCATGGACAACTTACATTAACTGCAATATTAAGTAGACACATTTCACAAACACAAAGAATCATATATATGGACAGTAGAACTTATCAACCTTGATATAGTTCAAAGACATTAAATTTTAGTATGATAGATTGCTTATATATTAAATCTTCATAATTTTATCAATATTGATAGATAACCAACTAAGGTTTAAGTAACGTACGTAGAAAAAGAAGAAATGTCTCATGTAACACTTCAAACTTATCTCATGACATAATTACATTCATACGACTTTAAGAATTTGAAATCCTTTAAGTTACTGAAATAACAAAAAGACACTATCAAAATTTGTTATATTGTTTTGAATGTTATTATGTTTCTTAAGTGAAACACAGTGTCCCAAGAATATATTTTGGACTAAATACTTTTCTTTATTATCCTATTTCTCTGTTTTGCCCTGCGGTTTCACAAAACTGTAGGTTTATATTATTCGAAAATTAAACATCCTATATTTACATACGTATGCAGTTCATTAAGAGGCTAGTAATTTACATATTGATAGATATACTGGATGCATTTACATTTGGATTTAGAAGTTAAATTTATTTTAAAACAATATTGTTACGACAATTTGATACAAATTAGGTTTTACTTTTAGCAACTGAAAAAAATCTACACAATTTCTTTACTTTATAGTACTTGCTCTTAAAATAATATTCCCTAAAAAAATACAGTATGATATTAAAAAACAAAACTATTTGCTTAAGTTATTTTTAAATACGCATTATAGAAACCTTATGCAAACGTTTACTGACGAACAATGTACATTGACGTAACCGACCATGTGTTTCAAAACATATGGATGGAGCAAACATGTCTAACATGCACCAATCAAGGAAACTGGAGACGTTGGAATTAATGCATTCCGTTTTATATGTAGATCGTGGCGTTCAATATTGGAGAAGCACTTCAACTGCATCACATGACGTATTTACCATTGTTCGGAATTTAAAATATGGATTGTGGAAGTTTTAGCATTTTAATTTGCCTTATTAATTTACATGGGCATAAGCTATGTTAATGACGTAAATTGGGAAAACATATGTTATTGAAAACAACATATACAAATAATAATAATAGATTCAGCAAGGAAATTCTTCTTTTTTTTAGTAAATTAATATGTATTTTTTTCTATATTTATGTTTTATTTTTTCTCAAATACTTACATATTTTATCCGCAAGATATAAAAATTAAGTTGAAATACACAATAAAAAGAAAATAGCCTACATTAAACGAACAAATTTAACAAGGATTTTTTTCGTTAGTTTTCATGATATTTATAACAATATTTATGTGTTGGCAAATGTAGGAGTGTAACTAATCACAAAAGAGAAAGATTTTTAGTTTTAATTTACTATTGAATTGGTTTTATATAAATGACGTATTTGCAGTTTTCAAATACTTAGTAAACAAACATAAATTTTCTTCACACTTAAAATGTTTCTTTGGATTTGTGCATTTTTATACTCAATCGAATATTGCTTTACGGATAGTATTATAAAATTGATTAATATTCTTATTTTACTTTTGCAATTTAATAAAAAAATATATATATATACATACGTATGTGACAGCGTGTTGTTGAGGTAAATAATTTGTCGTACGAGATATGCAATTAATTGGTTTTATTTTAACTTATTATTGGTTTTATATTGCGTGTACGTTGATGTTATTCAACACAATTTGTTAAAGCGATAGTGTAATAATAATATTAGTAATTTTACAAACCGTTGTATTGGTGGGCATTATAAAAATACTTATAGGAATCTTATGAAACTATTTTAGTAGGTTAATAAAAGGGATCAATAATCAACTCATATAGGTTGAGGTTGATATGAATCCAGCAAATACTAACAGTTTAAATTATTCTACTCAAGATCCTGGCATATTGAAATTAAAGCAGAAGCAAGCAATGTATGCTTAAAAATCTACTAAATTAATTAATGATTAATGAAAGAAAGATTGTGCCCTTGTTCGATAAAAGAAGAAGTTAGTTATGGACTAGTATACGTAAGCTAACGTTTACAGACGCAGAAAACAAATATATTTGTTCAACGTTGTACATGTTAAAGTGCAGCGTTTATTACACCAGTGGAAACTCTCAAGAAATCAGAGAATAGGAAGATAACGACAACTGTGCAAATATGTAGTGCACTTATATTGAAAAGTATCATTGAGTGATGTGTCAGTAGACAGGACACCGTCAACAGAATGATTATTGAAAAATTTTAGGTTTACTAAGAAATTGAAGAAACAAAAGACCAACATACTTAAAGAAGTAGCTGAGGACATTCTGATTACCAGGCAGGAAAAATGGTAGGATAAGAACAAGACGGTTAGTTGGACGCATAAATTAATCCCTTAGCTTAAGAAGTGGGTTGGGAGGTAATACGAGGAGGTGTAAACTTATTACTACTTATCACAAGTGCACATGGCATGGAAGCTTCTAATCGTACTTAAAACGCTTTTATATAAAATACTGTTTTTAATTGTAACAATAATAAATAATTATTACGCTTAACTTTTTAATATAGGTATATTTTTATTCACATAAGGAAAAAGTATTTCCTATACAATTATTTGGTATTTATATGAGACTAGCTGAATAACCGTTCTTCGCTATGGAGATGTTTTATTTTTTGCATTACTATGTTACAAATTTGTTATGTTTTTCTCTAATTTTATTTCATATTTTATTTCACAAAAGTATATTATTTCATGCATTTTCAATTCGTCTGGTTTTTATTGTTCTCTGGCTGCCCGTCAATCGTCTTAGTCTCGGTAAGTGGGCTGAGTAAATTAATAAATCAATAAAACATAAGGAAAGAGCATTTTCTTCTTCACCACTAAATCTACATAATGGTAAATAAAAGTATTGGCTGGATGTTGCAGATCACCCAGATACGTCTTTAATATGCGAGTGCTTAGATCGGAATAGTTTTAATCAGCTTAAGTCTTTAAATATTTTAGATTTTTAGAAGGTAACTCCCATTCTGACTCTGGTGATAAACTTTTACAGGTTATTTATGTTCATTTTGATAAACTTTTTTGTTGACAAAATTCTTACTTTGTTGCTCTGGCAGCAGAATTGCCAGCATATCAGGAATTTCCAGGTTAAGAAAAACTGAAAATAAGAAAGGTTGATAAAAAAAACGTAAAATTGACAAAACTTATGAATGGAAGAAAGCAAACTGAAGAAAAAAATAACCACAGTTCAGTCTGTGGATGACTCTTTTGCAAAAAGGAAATAGTTTGAAAGTACCCTACAAGTTCCTACTTTGAACAACATAACGATTCAAAAAGTTTTACTTGAATCACAAAATAAGATCAAAATAATAAAACCTCTCACGTACCAAGCCTTTACAATATCGTGTGTGACGACCGTGATAACAACGCTAGCAAAGCGTGAGAACGGAGAGTATTGAATTCAACAAAGGTCTGTATTTCACAGGGTTGTACGAATAAAATCGTAACAGTAAATGTGGTTTAATTTACAAGAAACAAAAGATTGAAGTTTTCCCTACAAACCGATATAAACATATCTGCACAAATATACCGCATTGTAAAAAAAATATCTCGAATGCAAAAGGTGCTTTTCATTCAATTAAAACTGTACAATTGCAAAAGTTTACAGAAAACTCTATATTTTCGGAACTATAAGAGTGATGTCCGATTGGAAGGCAGTTTTAGAAAGTCCAAGTCTTGATGAATACAAATATACATTTATATTATTTTCAAAACAGTTCTGTCGAGTGATATTGAGCCTTAGAGACGTGACGTATCTGTGTAATTTTCTATTGCTTTCTCGCACGGCATCAATCGATTTAGAAAACTGCAATATTAAATCGATGATTTCATATTTAAATATACGTTTTACAAAACATTTGTAAAAATTAAAGTTTGAAATATTTCCTTTCTAATGGTTTTTGTTTTATAGAGATTCGATGACTTTTAGTGGGTGATATGCTATACAATCAGAAGTTACAAAAGTGCTGCATTGGCTCTTTCAGACGACATTATAGTATTGTCTGCCGGTTGTAGGGTTAAAATATAACCATGCTTATAATCTATACACATTTTATAAGATGCACATACTGACAACTGCTACTAAGTGCATTATCTCAATTTACTTGAACCATAATCTTTACTTAAATTTGTATATTAGTTATTTTGTTTTAGCTTGTAATAATATAAACATTATTATTATATAACAAACAGCAGGTAAAGGGATCATATCAGGGATCATTTTACAAACCACCAACCAATGATAGCACCAAGAAAAAAATACTTTCATAACCTATTATTAGGGTGAGAATTTATAGCTGCTATTTCTCGCCAAATGACGGTATGGAAAGATTCTCTTGAGAAGTGGAAGCACTGGAAGCCAGTATCAGGAAAGGAAGAGGCAGGACTGTTTTAACGGGTGATTTCAACGCCAAGTCTCCCGCTTGGGAGGAAACAAGATTGGACAGAAGAGGACAGTTCTGTTGGTACTAGAACTTATAGCTGCATGTGATCTAGCAGTAATAAATAATGGAAGCAGACCGATGTTCCAAAGAGGGGAGGTGAAGTTCTATTATAGATCTAACACTCAGTAGTCATGGTATGGATAGCCAGGTTACCGAATGGACGGTCCTTGAAGAAGAAACCTTAAGTGACCACAACTATATTAAATTTATAATCAAGAGGGATAAACCAACCAAATTAATGTATAAGACAAGCGAGTCGTCCTGCAGCTTCAAAAAATATGGAACGTAAAGAGACTAGACGCCGTGAAGCTGGAATCTGCAATACAGGAAAACGGTTAATAGACGAACTAGTTCAGCCAATAATTTCTGAAAATGTAGATAAAATCGTAAAGGACGTTACGTGGAAAATTAAGGAAATCTGTAGTCAATCTATGCCCAGATTAAAGAGAGGATAAAGCTAACCTCGGTCAAATTATTAGTGGTCCGAAGAAATAGCTCAGCTAAGGAAAGAATGCGTAAAAGCAAGAAGGATCTCAGTCAGATCGAGTGGAGACCCAATTCTTCTTGATAATTATAAAAGCAAAAGAAAAGTTTTAAAAATGGCAATCAAATACAGTAAGAAAAGGGAGTGGAAGAAGCTATTAGAAGAAGTGGAGGCAGACCCATGGGGTCTCCCATTCAAAATAATTACAAAGAAGTTAAAAGTCCGCAAAAATATACCAGAACTTGAGAAGGAAAGCTGGGTGAGGAGAATTATTGGTGACCTATTTCCGAAGATCAGCGAGAAAAACTCGCAAGAACTTGGCCAAGTAGAGTTGAAAAAAGAATATATATATGTTTACGGAAGAAGACCTAAAAGAACAAAAGCTAGCTTTGAAGATGGGAAAATCCACAGGATCGGATGGAATACCAAATGAAGTGGTAGCAAGAGTCATAGAAAGCTATCCTAAAATTCTCCTTGACATGTACAATAGATGCCTTAGGAAGGGGGGTGTTTCCTAAAAGTTGGAAAAGACAAGAACTTATCCTCCTAAGAAAAGGAGATAAACCACTGGACAAAACGTCATCGTATGTCCCTATCTGTCTTCTGGATACATTGGGGAAACTGTTTGAAGGATTGATATTAAAACGCCTTGAAAATCATATGGTGGAGCAGTATAGCTATTCGAAAAGCCAGTTCGGTTTCCGAAAGGGACTATCAACCGTTGATGCCATTACACAAATGGTAAACTTGGCTAGACAAGCTAGGGATAGTGAGCACAAGAAGAAATATTTCTGCGCGATTATTGCGTTGGATGTGCGAAACGCTTTTAACTCTCTCAGATGGAAAGATATCCACGACGCACTGGAAATAAAAAACTCTTAGGAAGATGGTAGCCAGTTACCTTAGCCAGAGTCAGCTCTTTTTCCATGGGGATAGATTTAGCATAAAATAAGATGTATCATATGGAGCACCTCAAAGATCACACCTCGGCCCTACATTTTGGAACGTTGTATACGATTCGTTTCTCTTTAATCTGGGCATAGATTGACTACAGATTTCCTTAATTTTCCACGTAAAGCCCTTCACGATGTTATCTACATTGCCAGAAATTATTGGCTGAACTAGTTCGTCTATTAACCGTCTTCCTTGTATTGCATATTCCAGCTTCACGGCGTTTAGTCTCTTTACGTTCCATTTTTTTGAAGCTGCAGGACGACTCGCTTGTCTTCTCCGTTTGGTCTGTTTATCCCTCTTGATTATAAATTTAATATAGTTGTGGTAACTTAAGGTTCTTCTTCAAGGACCGTCCATTCGGTAACCTGGCTATCCATACCATGACTAGTGAGTGTTAGATCTATAATAGAACTTACCTCCCCTTTTTGGAACATCGGTCTGCTTCCATTATTTAATACTGCTAGATCACATGCAGCTATAAGTTCTAGTACCAACAGAACTGTCCTCTTCTGTCCAATCTTGTTTCCTCCCAAGCGGGAGACTTGGGGTTGAAATCACCCGTTACAACAGTCCTGCCTCTTCCTTTCCTGATACTGGCTTCCAGGGCTTCCACTTCTCGAGAGAATCTTTCCATATGTCATTTGGTGAGAAATAGCAGCTATAAATTGTCACCCTAATAATAGGTTATGAAAGTATTTTTTTCTTGGTGCTATCATTGGTTGGTGGTTTGTAAAATGATCCCTGATATGATCCATTTACCTGCTGTTTGTTATATAATTATAATGTTTATATTATTACAGGCTAAAACAAAATAGTTTCTCATACCCGATGTTTTAAAATGCTATTATTATTATTATATACTAAATATTATTATTACTATCATTTAATACGAAATACTATTAAAAATGTAATCAATAAAAAATAAAGGAATCATTGTTGTGTACTATTGTGATGAAACTGAATTGCTCTAGAGAATTCGCTCTAACATGAAAAAATCTTTCCTTACAAAATGTATTACTTAAATATTGAACATTTCGATCCACTCTTACTACTAGAAACTTGTACACTGTCTAAAATTGGTTGAAATTAATGACTTTGTTTTAACTGTATAACAAATTTAAAGAAAAGTGTTTCGAAATGGATGTAAACTTGCACTGAAATACGAATACTGTTCTGTAATCGTTATCCTATGTCCGATAAACCCAGTTTTATTCCCTAGAGCATTGAAACACTTCCTGTAGCCTCACAAGCTTTATTGCACGTGTTTACCTTACATGCCAATGTGATAACTTTTGATTGCACAACTGTTAGTAATACGTACTGCAATAATTAGCTAACTGTATCATCTTTGCTTCAGTTATCAAACATGTTGAACAAATCTCCTACACATGGTTCGTGATTTTAATTATTATTATTATCATTTTTTAAGCATGTGTAATTAGGTTTAACACATACGTACATAATACATTTACTTACATGCTAAATACATTCGATTCTAAATGCTCCAGACAAACTGGTACTGCGATAGGTCATTAATACCTAACATAAATTAATAGGGCATTTCAATAGTTATTATGCTCTGTGTAAATTATGTCCGTTTGCAATGTTTATAATATATCAAAAATTAAAAAACTAAACTGTTCCACTAAAAAATAAAATAAAAAACATATAATTTATAATTATTGATTCCTACATAATTATATAGGCCTATATTAAGGACGTCTTAAGGTTTAGACTTATATTAATAATAATGCGTTTTATGTTTAACGATTTGAAATGATGCGTTCTGCATTATCATTTATGATTCCGGGATCCACTAATTACAGATGAAGCTATTTATTTTAAACTTCATTCATACAATAACCTAAGTTCGTATGCAGATCTTATACAATGTTATTTTGACTTTATTTTCTGAGGTTATTGTTTACTTACCCATAATTTGAGCTTACAACAGTTTAAATCACATTTACTTCTAGCAGAGTGTATTAAAGAACTTGTTTATGAATATTTATTACTTCCATTAAAACAACTAGCTAATACAAATAAATAAAAGACATTTTTTTTAAATTAAAAGGCAACTATATGGAAATTGCCTTATTTCGGCATTTGATTTGTTTTATATTACAATTTTACTACGAATTTATTGTGTCAATTAGCTTACCCATAAAACCCAAAATTGAATCAATAAAAACAATTAAGACATAAGTATACTATACAAATTCATCTTTAATCCAAACTAGGTAGATTGTTACGTTATCAGTAAACAAACGTATTATAGTTATTTGTCATATTTTAAACTGTATTTTAAATGATGTAAGTCTGTTTTGTACATTTATCTATTCATTTTCGTAAAAAAAGAAACTTTACACACAACTGTAACTTTGTGACACAAGTTTAAGTTATTTATGACAGTAGTTGCTTTATTTGTATGACAAAATAATGGTTTTAGCTTCGAGACATTGTACATCAAACAAGATCTTTCAGAAACGCCTAAAGGTGGGAATACTTTAAACGTATAAGTTACTTTGATCCACTTCAAGATGCAAGATGATAAGGCATTGTATAAGGTGAATCGTATAATGTATAATGTCTACCAAATAAACATTATTTGGTAGATATTTATAAAACCTATAATAGTTCAGAAACATTTAGTGTATATGTATTTTATTAATATAATATATGTGTTACTTATAAAAAAAGACGTCAAATTAAGACACCTTTTCTATTTTTATTTGTTTTAATTTTAATAAACATAATTGTGTATTAATTCTATCGGTTATAAATACATTATTAGTACTTTCATA
The DNA here is from genome assembly GCA_018207615.1 of Philaenus spumarius. Classification (NCBI taxonomy): domain Eukaryota; kingdom Metazoa; phylum Arthropoda; class Insecta; order Hemiptera; family Aphrophoridae; genus Philaenus; species Philaenus spumarius. Next base: position 43,886 of record JAGFPH010001994.1, read on the forward strand.
AATGACTATTTATCCTCTCTCTCTCTTGGGGTTCTAAATTCAAACCGTGTTTGTCTTCTGAAAAATTATTTTTAAGAGTCAAGATAAATTTATTGGAAACTAAGCTAAATTAATCGATTGTAACTGATTGAAATGTATACTATTTTACAACCGAAATAGTAAACAAATTTGTTTGTTCTGGAAACTAAATAAAATAACCGCATGTTAATAGCTGTTCAGAATGGTTTGTGGCACGTGTTTTTGAGTAGATTGGAAATGAAAAGCAAGATGACTACCTGTATGGCGAAAAGAAGCCCATGAAGCTGTCTGCATTACAAGTCTTACTATTTTAGTGCTCTAGAGATTGCAATTCAAGTGTTAAAAAACGGAACTAGATGATGATAAAGACGGTTACATTAAATGTAGATCAATTCTAAATATTTAATAAAATTAATGCATTTCTTTGAAATGTTAAAATATTAAATATAGTATTCCTATAATAAATTCTAAAAATATTTGTTTGTGGTTTTAATGTGAACCATACTGGGGAAACTTCTCCATTACAAAACATTATTATTCAAGCTCGGGAGTCAAATTATAGAGATTATAGAACCGTAATTATAGTGGCAGTCAAAAATGGACCAAATTTTCTGAGATATTTCCTGTTTATAGGTAAGTTGAAATTTTGTAGGCCACAATTAAAAAGATTGATTTCTATATATCTTTCGAATTAATTAATAATAATATTAATATTTTCTTTATAATTGCTCAAGATGTAAATTCAATGTTCAATACATTTTCTTTAGATAAAGTAATAGATCGTTATCAATTGACATTAAAAGAAAATATGTTATTTTTAGAAGTACAATTTAGTAATAAAAATACAAAAAAACATTAATACAGTCATATAATTTAAAAAATTACTTTTCTAAAATAAAATTAAACTTGCAGGGCAAGGGAAATTTTACTTTGTGGCTTTTCAGGTTGGACCTTTAGTTATATACTATTTGTAACTTTGATTACACATTACGATTAAACTATTATTAAAAAAGGAATACTTTTCTACGGTTAATTAAAGTCTTTAATTTTTAAAATAAGATATCATAGAATTGAAAATAATAAAATATTTAATTACATTTTAAGTATTTTCTAAATACATAAATATATTAAACCTTAATGCTTTATGTACGATTAGGATTTGAGTAATGCAAGTAATAAATAAAGGAAAATAATTTGTTTAAGGTTTAAATGTATGGAAGGAATTTAGAGATTGTTTCACGTGATTCATTTGAAGTAAACCATAAAGCTATGGCATGAAATGTTAATATAAAAGCTTAATATGGAAACTTAAAATTGTAAGTTATTGTTTACAAACGTAAAGCTGTGTTGGAATATCGGACAATATCACAATCCCATTGCTCCCCTCATCCTACATTAAATATTGGTTTTAAGCCTCATCTTTAAATCAAATACCACACACAGTTAATGGAATTGTTTTTAACAATATTAGCAATCTTTAATTTTGTATGTAGGATTACTAATGTAGTAAGTTCCATTTTACATAAAACTATATTTTTATAAGACTTGCATACTTATGATCAGTTATTGCTTGAGCATATAAAAATCGAAGGCAACTTTGTATTTAACATGACATTTTTGTATTTAGTTTCTACCTTTAACATTAATATTTGGAAAAATGTGAGATATAACTTGCTGCCTGAGCTACTGTACTCATATCTTAAGTATTATTGGAGACTGGGGCAAGATGACGACATTAAGAGTTGTTTATTTTTGAAATTTTTTTTAACTTAGATTTAGTTTGTATAACCATATAAATAGTTAGGTTAATTGCTAGTATTTCTAAAAACCATAAAATAACCTGACATACAGATGCATTTTTTCATTTTTTCAGTTGTTGAATTGCACTATTACAAATCAGCCCATTGTCAAGTTTGCTAAGGAGCATGTTGGCGATCGCATAAAAGGAATAGGAAATTAATCTTAGTATCAAATTCAGTATGGTTTAGTGTATTTAACAAATATATGATCCCAAAATCCTATCATAAGAGTAGGCTAGTTTTAAATTGCTTTTAAAAATAAATGACACTACCAATATTATACATAATTTAAAATCTTAGGCATTTTAATCAGTTTGATGAAAAAAAGTTAGTCTTATGTAATTTAGAACTATATTAAAATGACTTAGTTTATTCGTATATTTTTAGCAATAATCACAAACAAAATTTCCACAATCATAATTTAAACATTCTTAGTGCAACCATAAGAGGCAAGCAGAGCACTGAACCCAGTCTTCTGTGGATGGGTCTTTGTAAAGTTCATCATAACCTGAACATTTTATCTAATAATCTTTGGAAATTGAAGGACCTTCTTGAATATAAATTGGCTTTAGAGATATTTTTTTTTTTTTATCCTAGCTTTCCAGATGAGTCTGCAGAACCAAACTTCGGTTGTTTAAAAAAAATTTTTTTCTCTTTCTACTTTATTTTATTCTTTTCCTTTGATTTGTGTTCCTTTTCTAGCCGATGTCTTAACAGTTCCATTTGCACAGGAGTGCTTGTGACGACAGCAACACACATTTTTTACCTGGTTTCATAACGCAATTATTTTCAATACTACGCTTTGGCAATGATTTCATTTAAAAAATACTTTTTGATGCAATCTTTGAAACAATGGGGTTTGTAAGAGGTTCTCCTTCATTCGTTCCTTTATTGACCGAAATAATATTGACCATATCCTTTAGAAAAACAATAAATTCATAAACTAAATAAATAAGTCCGTGACAAGATGAAGAGGTCTCCATCTTGCCCCAAGTTACACTATCAAACAGTTTTGGTTAAGCAATCTAAAAAAGCTAAGTAATTAAAAATATTATAATATCATTACCGATTAACTGACCTGATAAGTTTATCTTTATGCTACTTTAAAGTGAAACGCGTCAGTAAAAATGTGTAGTTTTCTTGAATACCATATAATCTAAAATATGAATCTTCCTTCAAATTGATATAAACATTATTTTCTTTAACTTACCTTTGTGTGACTAAAAGCTTATTTCCTGAGCTGCAAAAAATACATTAGACATCAATAAAAACATGTTTTATTCTAGGACTGTTTCATAAAATATGAAAGCCGTTGGAAGAAAGTATTTAATATCCCTGCCGTGTGATGAGCCTTTATGCTACATATGGTGCTTCTACCTATGAAAAATTTTTCAAAACACGACATTAGTCATCTTGCCCCGCTCGTCATGTTGCCCCGGTCTTCCCCATGCAAAGGTTTGCTAATGACCAGATTTATTGATAATAAACAAAACCAAAGTTATAAACACATTACCATTTTAGTTCATGTGTTGGTTGGATTCTTTGTGGAAAAACTAAACATGGAATAACTCTGAAAGTTCATCGCGTTCATGATACACAACTCAAATTGAACTGAAAAACTGGTACAGTTAGTATAAAATAGATGGAAAATTGTATATTTTTTATATTTAACTCAAAAGTTACGTGATAATAAAATTATTTAACTTAACTTTTATTGCAATAGTTTAAGAATGAGAATGTTTAACGATTATATTTAATTTTAATCTGCATTTCAGTTACAAAAGTAATGTACTGTTATACAACCAATCTAGCTAAATGAAATAATTATTTAAATCAAACAAGTACGAGTAGTAGACATACTGCCATTATTATGAAATAAAAGAAATAGATATAAAAACCATGTAGAGAATGTTAATTTTTAAATACAATTTCATTTGGTTGTAAGTTGAGAGTACCGTTAATTACTAAAATTACTATTAAATAACAGATTTTGAAGGAAGTTATTATTACGTAAAATCATAAGATATTCTTATACATATTTCACAATTCATTCTTACCAGGACGACATTGTTCCTTATTGATATAAGGATGTCATATAATACAGGTTTCCTTAACCATGCAACCATAAACTCATTCCTGATCAAAATGGATTCTTTGTTATCCTATAAAATAAAAACATAAAACAGTTTTAATAAATGGAATTGAAACTATAGGATAATATTTCATCTTAAACATGTATTTAGTAAAATACTTCATCGTATTCATCGTAAAATTGTCTTAATTGCTTCTATTAAAATACAAAATAGTGTTAATACATTATCTTCTTTTTATTTACTCAAATAAAAGAAGACATGTGAAGCAGACGTGAGCCTTCGTATACGTTAAATAATAGGTAAAACAACAATAATGGAAATTCAGGTTCGGGGGAAAGCGAATCGTTTGAAATACGTGTATAAGTAACTCCACTGAAAGAATTGTTTTTTGTTAAAACTCTTTGTCTTCCGACGTCCAATTTTTCATAGGTTCAAAAAATCCCAACCATTATCTGTTATGTGTCTGCAAAAAATATCAGGCTCAATTTAACAAATTTTCAGTGTTTTGCCAAAAAATATATACTAAATTTAGTTACTGATCAATTTTAATAATTAAAAAATTTTTTTTTTGGAATTAAATATTCTATAAGGTAGTACCTTTTAAACAAAAGTGTATGACCTTTTTTATGTTAGGTATGACATTTTTTAAATTGTTACTCGGAAAAAAAATAATTTTAAATTTTGTTTACCTTAGTCTTGAAAATGACACAACAAAAAAATATCTACAACAATTTTGTCCACATAAGATAATTTTGCACTTCAAAATGAACAAAAACCTGAAATTTCATTACATTATATTGAAAAATGACAGAGTTATTAAGTGTTTTTTTTTAAATGAGGCTACTACATAACCAGTTCTGCGGTTAGTTGTACGTATATAGTCATAATAATATACACGTCACTAGCTAGTGAATGTACTCGCTTCATAATCACAATTTTTCACAATAAAAATAACTAAAAATGCCAAAACAATCACGTGCTACAACATAATATGGGCCATAATCAAAGACAACAACCAAATCAAGTTATTTACCATCTGACAGATGACAAAAGCACAGCCAACGTATATTACAATTATCTTCGTTGTAGTGAACATAGAGGTAATTTTAAACGTAAGTAAAGATCATAGAGGTAAATAGAACAGTTCTTTCTGATTCCATTGATATATAATAATAATTACAGATTCACTAATGATTTGTATTTTATATGATTATTTCTGAACGTCCGAAAATTCGGACGTCGGGATTCAGCGGACATACTAAACACGTCCGAAAAATCGGACGTCGGGAGCCAAAGGGATAACGGCAGCATAAACAACATAAAATATAAAATACTACTCTTATTTCGTGACCGTTGTTTATTTTGGTTCTATCATAAATTTATGTTCATTATTTTTATTAATACTAATAAAGGGGGGGCAACTAACAAAAGATCACCGGGGAGTCTAGGGGGTATAGAATTTTGAATTTTTAACGTGTAAAACCGCATTTTAACGATTTTTTTGATGAGCTTAGCAATACGTTTACAATCATACAACAAGATGAAAAGATGGAACACTTATTCGAGATATCGGCTAGTGTTTTAAAACAAAATTGTATAACTGTCAAAATCGGGTTTCCCGTACCCATAAACATATAAAACTATACCCCACACTGTATTTTTAAAATGTTTAGCCAAAAACGTTATTCCGACATTCTAAGACTCTTTAACTGTCAAAATTTTGTTTTCCATAACCAAAACATATAAAATAATACCCCACACTGTATTTTTAAAATATCGACTAAAAAATCCTTATCCCGATGCGCTACGACTCTTTACCTGTCAAAATCAGGTTTTCCAAACCCAAGAACAAATCAAACAATACCCCACACTGTATTTTCAAAATATTGACTCCAAAAACGTGAATCCGACAAGCTACGATTCTTTAACTGTCAAAATCGGGTTTCCCGTACCCAAAAACAAATAAAATTATAATCCACACTGTATTTTCAAAATATTGACTCCAAAAACGTGAATCCGACAAGCTACGATTCTTTAATGGTCAAAATCGGGTTTCCCGTACCGAAAAACAAATAAAATTATACCCCACACTGTATTTTCAAAATTGTTACCCAAAAACTTGACCCCGACTCGCTAAGACGTTTTAACTCTCTAAACCGGTTTTCCCTTACCCACAAACATATAAAATGTTATCCACACTGTATTTTCAAAATTTAGAACAAACATTTTCAAATTTTTGACCCTAAAACGTGACCCCTACGACTCAAACTAGAAAGCTCAAAAGCTTTTCAACTCTCCGCAATAAAATTACGAAGATTTTGGCGCCACCAGAAGTTTTCTACGACGTTTGTGAGTGCATACATATGGTGTTAACAGACAGACAGACACACACAAAATTATCGCATGATTTAAATTCTTCGACATTTCAATGCGAGCTGAAGTAATTAATATTAAAATCTTTTGATATCTTTGGAGTTTATATGTTAATTCTAATGAACAACAAATACAATTAATAAAATAAAACTCAATGAACATTAACTATAAACACCAGAAAAATACTATGGATTTATGTTATCAAGAACACAAGTTTAGGAAAAATCGTTTGACTTTTGTGTTTCAACAAAATAAAACATGATAAAATATACAACTTAATTATTTTTAAATTGTAAAACAATATGGAATAAATTTTTCGTGTGAATTTATATCCATGCATAGTTAAAAATATATCGTTCATGATATGATACTGTTGCCTACTATACCCGGGTTAAAAAAAAACAATGTCTCAGTAATACAAGGGCGAAAGTATAAATTATAATATTTTAAGACCATTTATCGGACATAAACTTCTGCAAACAATAACTAACTATAAATGTTACGGCATATATTATATGTTATTAAGTTTGCAAAACAATCTTCATTAGATATACCAGCGAATATTGATTCATGTTTATAAACTTAAGATAAATATGTTTTGAAGGCAGTACATGTCCTGATCTATTTTATAACCTCCTTTATCTAGTATGTTGTATTTTTGTATCTGGGGCAAACAAATCTCAATAATTGGATTCAGCTCAATACGGGAAGTTGTGCATTTGAAACTTCAATTTACATAAGTAAAGTATATAAGATTATGAGCTTGGCAATAGGTTTTCTATTTTTAAACATTGTTATTTTGTAGATATAATGGGGTAGGTTTAACAGCTATATAACTATATATAACGTATATGCACGTACAAACGACGCAAAAATTTATTCATTTACGTTAAGCTATTAAGCTCGTACAAAAGTAAAAAGAAATTCATGTTTATGACTATTTTCAGAATTTTTATTTTATTTTAATAGTTTCTAATTGTAAAATATGTGAACATTTCACAATATTATACCTAAATTTTCAAAAGCATAACATTATTGTTTGAATTAGCACGGCAACTCCTCTTTGAGTCAACGAATTGAAAGAGCTTATTTAAAAAGCAATGCCGAGCTATCCTGGATCTGGCAATATCAGTTTTTTAACCAAATACTTTAGCAGACGTATTTTTTATTGTTGTATTTGCTGTATTTCTCAGGCCCGTACCCCCCCCCCCCACAAGGAAAAGGGAAGAAAAGGAAGGGTAAGAAATACTTCACAAATCAACTGAATTAACGATTTGTTAGTCATAAGAAAGTTCTTTCATCTTCTGAGAACTTGATTGACACATCCAAGAAAGAGATCTGCATTGATAATCTTTTTGGTCAATATGGAGAGAAACTTGAAGCAATTGACGAAAGCCAGTTGAACGGAGAAGTAAAAGTATTGCATCAAATCTTAAAAAGAATAAAATCTGACAGAACGAAGACTTTCGAAAAGGACGGTAAACCCTTCAAAAAGATAAATGCCATCGAAACCTTCGCGCGATGCAATAAAGAAATGTTTCCTTGTGTTCACAAGTTATTGCAAATAATGGCTACCCTTCCAGTGACCTCTTGTACTGCGGAAAGATCATTTTCTACTTTAAAATGCTCATAAAATAGCTATTTGAGAAATAGGACTAGTGAAATAAGTATAAATGGGCTCTCTTTGCTGTATGTTCAATAAGTTCGACAAAAATGTTTTTAAAATTACATAAAGATACCTTTGGGTTCATGAAGATTTTTTACAAACTATATAACACATTTATTTAATTTAAATTATCCTAACCTAGTTGCGAGTATGTAACACTTTTCTCCTATATTCACGATGCACGAAAATTCTTACAAGTTTTAACTTGCGATTCTTACGGACGAAAATATTTTGAAATATTTTGTTTAACTTTTCTATAACGAGATATCCAAATTGCGATTTGTTAAAATAAGCTGCTATTTACTCGAGCCACTATTATGCACCAGCAAATTGTGATTGGTAAAAATATGTCATTATGTATTCAAACAACACGAACATAGCACGTGCTGTAAAACCGGTTAAATAACAACCTCGAGTCTCTAGACAATAACAGCAATGAGGTTGATGATTCTGGCCGACCGAGACGTTGTAACACCTTAACCGTAATACCGGTCTTTGAGACCAGTAGGGATATTTGTTGCTATATTGTGGCATCCCTGTTTGACCCAGATACCGCACCGCCTCAATAGCTTCCCTTCTCTTACCTCTTCGCAAGACAAGCTGGTTTTTTTTGAGTTACTGTTAGCGTTTTGGTTGTGACACATCGATTTTCAAAGTTCTACTGGTATATCATACCGGGTATTACAGTATACGTTACCCAATTGTGTCCAAGCAATTAATTGTAATACTAAAGGTCAATGTGTGTTTCATTTTTTATAATTTCTTGATTATTTCTTATGGTTTTGTAATAAAACAATAACTTAAAGATGTGTTTTTAATTAATTTATAACCATTTAATGTACTTTTAATATACAATCTTGGTATTTAAGTTTAACATAATATTTTAAACAAATATATTTTCCAAAACAAATTAAAACAATCATACAATTTTTAGAAACAGTTTAGTAAATATGTTTTTAGCATATTCATTGAGAAAAAGTAAAAAAAACTATAGTTTTTACCTCAAAATCAGTATACCGGTCGCACACACCGGTATTACAGTTAACGTTACTTTCTCCATATTACGGTTAAGGTGAAAAACATAAAAAACCTGCCCCAACTTCGACCTCGCAGTCTACTTTCTACTCTTTTGCAGTAAATGTGCTTGCTACATCACAATGACGTCGTTATGACAATTTCCATTCATAAAATCAAGTTTGTGACGTCATAGTGTCGGTTTATAGGTTTTTCTAGTCACGTGATTTGTGACGTATTTATTACGTCATTGTAATATTCATAAAATTAAGTGTGTGTGACTTTAGAGTGACGTGGTGTGTCATCATTTTGTCCCGGAAGCCCCATTTTTACTACTAAAGTCTACATAGATGTGGCTAGAAGAGAGGTTATATGTGTTAAAATATTACATTTCTTTAATCCAAGAAACAATGAAAACAGAAATAATAAAATATTTAGAAAGAATGAATATCGTACAGTTGTGTTTTTCCTGTCTCAAATTATATCATAGGTAAGAGAAAAAACGCGAATTAGCTTTAAAAAATAGCGAAATATTTTAAACAATTTTAATTATAATTTTGTTTGCTTATGTAATTTTACATTGAAATATATATTATTTTTATAATCTGTAAATCAATAGCAACTGTTTTTTTTTTCAAAGAGTTATTATAACTTACTTGTACATCTGTACTTACCATAGAAACATGAATTAATGTTATCTTAGTAATATAGTAAACAAGAATAATATTTTTAATAGATCTAAGTAAAAAGCACAATCAATTGAGAAATACAGAACAAGTACTCTAAGAGGATATTCCAATTATTTTTTGCTTTTGAAGAGCCCTTTTCATCAGTCCAGAAACGTAAATTATGCCTTTTAACGAAGTAGGTCTAGAGAGTTTAGAGACATTGTATTCTAACTTTGTTTATGTTACAGCTTGCGTAAGTTTGACCATCTCTTTCAGGGGTTAATTAATAATTTATTAACTTTCTTATTTCTTTAAATATGAATTTGAATTAGAAATTTAGTAATATTTAACAACATTTCCCTTAATATGTATTATAATAACACATCTTGTTAATTTTAATTAATTCCCATACAATTTCAAAGTATCAAATAAACTTAATACTTTTAAAAGAAGAAAAGGTTTGGTCCTGTGTTAATTACAATAAAATATTTTTTTACAGCAAATAGTAATTACGAATGTAAATGGTTGTTTACTACGATCAGATACACTATTTAATTCATTTAAAAATAAATATAGTTATAAGATATTATAATTTTTAAAAAATGTTGTTTTATTTAGCGATTCAAGATATCCTAACTAAAAGCCTAGAATTCATTATTAACCGTTCAACAATTTAACTTGTTAAGGAGGCACTCCAATTTACTATTGATAAAAATGACAAAAAATAACAATTTGTTTTCACCTAGTTTTGTTCCCTGTGATTTTCTGGAACAATTTGATATATGATAAGTATAGATAATATGCATATAATTAGTTTATTTTATCTAAAAACGAAACGCGTACATGTATATTCTCCAAATAACTGAGTCTTTTTCTAGGCCGTTTTCAGAAAGTTTTGTTTCTCACGTTTTCATTTACTGTGGCAGACATAACTCAAGTTGTATTTGTGATAGCCTCATAATGTTTTATTTTTTTTATTTTGAAGAGGATATTTCATTGTACAACCTGTAGTATGGATATACATTAGTTTCTATAATAAAGATTTTAAGAAATGATTAAAAAAAGATTTTATTAAATTTTTTATAAAAACATTAAATAACATATTGTTTACAGAAATATTTCATATAATTTAATATCCATACTACAGGTTGTAGAATGGAATGCCCTCTTAAAAATAAAAAAAAAATAAAAATGAGACAATTTCAAATACAACTTGAGTTATGTCTGCCACAGTGAAGCTTAGTTAAATCCGTAAAAACTAACCCCCCCGGGGGGCCGAAACTTATGGAAAAGTCACTATAACCAAAACTCATATTATAAAACATAAAGTAATTTGGTTTGCTTTAAAAATAAAAAATAAAATTAAAGGTGTAGTGCCCCCTTAATTTTATTTATGTAGAAATTTAGTTGTTTAGATTTTTCGTATATACAGCTTTATTGAAAATTAAAGTAAATAATATAAATTATTTTTACTTTCTCCCCCTATACCATAGTATATGGAGAAAGTATTGTATTCGTCAACATTTTCGAATTTGAGTTTTTGGTGGAAATATCCGTTTTGGGTTCCCCTGAACCTAAAAAAGTTATTTTCGGAGTGATGTCTGTGTGTGTGTTTGCATGTGTGTCTGTGTGTATGTTATCAGACTTAGAGCCTAAACCAGTCGTCCGATTTTGATGAAATATGGTATGGAGGTACTAATTCACGGTATCTCCAGGAGTTTTTTTCATTTTTGTGAATTTTTTATTTTTAAGGGTAATTTTCCCATGAAAACCCTTAAAATAACGGAAAAATCAACTTTTCTCAAAAACGGCTCTAACGATTTTTATTAAAATTGTATAGTTTATTATGGACCTAAAATACTATAAAGTATAAAATTTTAATCAAAATCGTTCGAGCCGTTTTTGATAAAAATAGGTTTTTCCGTTATTTTATTGATTTTTTGGGAAAACAACTTTAATACAAAATCACCTCTCCTACCCCACCCTACAAGTCACCGTGAATCTGTTTAGTAATTTAAATATGTTTGAGAGAAAGTATGTGCCAGTTCCTGGTACCGTTTATTTTTTATACTAACGAGTAGAGCTTTAGGTAAGAACTGGAATACAAATTAACTTGTATACTCTACTAAAATGAATTTATTCAAATCAGGAACAAAAGTAATTTTCCTTCTATTGTAGCCTACTTTGTCTTCCAATATACTCTCATTTGAAATTTTTTTAATGTTTGGTTTTATCACGATGTTCATACTGTATATCCACAGATTGATTTATTTTCTGATCTCATTAGGAATTAATATGGTTATTATTTTTACTCTGCATTTCTTAATACGCTGTTTATTCCAGCCCATACCTAGAATTGTTTAGAATGCAAATACTGATGTATATTATAATTTACTTCCAGCTCATATGGCTTAAGTTTACCGCCTATAATGTTTTCTTCTGTACTTTAGTGGTTACATTTGAGAATTATCGGATTTTAGTGTGTTATAATATCTGTTATAACATTTTTGAACAGAATATACTTCAAAACTTAGTGTTGTTTTAAAAGCAAATTGAATTGCCCTATTTGAATAAACTCATGATGAGAAATCAAATATTGAATAAAAATAATTCTGGGCCGAAAATTGACTCTTGCTGGGCCAAGGGGTCTCAGCTCAGAATAGATCTGTAATTATTAACATCATTTCTTTCTTCCTTTTTAAATAAAGGATAGACCATAGCCGAGTTTTATCTAGATGAGAACTAATTTTTTAGCTTGAATAGTTTATTAAAACCTGAAGAGGTTTGGTAAGTTCTCCAGAAAACTGTTTGACAAGCCACACAGAAACTTCATCAAAATCAATGGAATTTATATTTTTTAATTTACTAATAGTTCAACATTATTTATGTAAAAGACTTTTTTATAAACTCAAATAATAAAAAAAACTCATTTGCAGTTTTGAGTTTTATATAAAAGTGTATAGGTCTAATTAATTGAAATTACAACTTGTATTTGTTGTTTTATAGATTTTTATAATAATTTAAATTATGTATTTCAAATTTTAGACTAAAGATTTTATTCACCCCATGTAAATTTTACTCTGATAGCAAATCCAGAAAACCCTTTCATTATACACGTGTTGTTTGTGTTCAAATATTCGGTCAGGCGTTAATCGTCAGGTGGCTGTGATTCGCTTTGTTTTAGTTTATTGCCTGCATAATTGCGTAGTCGATGCGGCGTTGAACAAGGACTGCTTTGTTTGGATCATTTTATATTGGTTGGCACATGAATTTGATTAAAACAAGTACAGTTAGTTTGATTTAAATGTATAGAACACTTTTGTATTAACAAAAACATATCACCAGCGTATCAATTTATCTGTTAGGCAAGTTTATAACTATTTTTATTATTCTGCACAGAAAACAGCTTTTTTCTACACCTGTTCGTAGACAAGTAAGTCCTTATTTTCCGTGCAGTAAATTTTACGGTGAACCAGATGATTATACACTGCTCCAGCTGATTGTACAAATAAGAAAAAAAAAACATATCAGTTGTATTTAAACAGCTGATTAATTTTTTTAATGGAAATATAACAAAATATCAAACAAGTTTTAATTGTTCTTTTTTTAATATAAAGATGTCTTGATTAAAATTAAATTACTTTTTCTTTGTAGAATTATTGTAAAATACCGTAAGTAGTTCGAATGGTAAGTTTTCCGTTCTTGCTTGAAATGAGAATGATAATGCTCGCAAGGAAACTCCTATTTAACGGGACTTGTAATGTAATATACTAATACAAAGTAAATCATTTAACAAAGATACTGGATGTTTTTTGACCATTTTAATCTCAACCAAATAAATAAATGGTTTAGAGTTTTGCTCTTTTATTAACATGGTTCATACAAGTATAACTCAAATAAAGTTCAAGTAATAGATTAAAAATTTAAAGTGGAATCCTAACGCATTTAATACTTTTTTTTATTTTACATTAAGCAAAATTTACCGTATTTACCTTCTTTAATACTACAATTGAAATGTAACGTAAATATTCACCAGCTGGAATGATATAATCATTTCACTAAAACAATATTGAATTTTTGTAAGTAAAATATTTATAAATCATTGTAGTCCAGTATATATGGGGTTTCAGCATTAGTTTTTTTTCTAATACCGTTTTGCGACTTCGAAAGTAAGGGACAACTTTTAGTGGTCGAAAAACCTCGAAATTTTCTGACTTTTTAAAGTTTTTCGCTTATTATTAGAAAACTGTTTATATTTTGTAAACAACCGTACTATAGTAAATTAAAGAGGACCAAATTTCTTATCGAAAAAAATAAAAAAAATTTTCCATTAGTTTCTTATACGGATCCAAAAAACAGCAAATTTTTTCAACTTTGCCTGAAACTGTGTTTTACTCATTTTCAATGTGCTGTAACTTTCCAACATCAATTTTTTTCAAAACCCCGCCTACCTAAAAGTTGTAGAGAATCATTCCGTGAAAGCAAAAAGCAAATTGTCTTCAAATTTTGACTCATTTTCAAACTCATAAAGCAAAATTGGGGGAAAAATTTTATTCACACCATCAGGTTTTTACTCTTTTTCGATGTCCATTCTGGAATAAATTCTGACTTATTTCTGAGGCTTAAGTATGTCATTTGTATGCAACTGGAATTTGTTTTAAGGAATTTTGTGAACATTTTAAAATTAAGTTTTGTATGACTTTTACCTATACTTCTGGTTTCTTGTTCCGAACATATATTGTAATGATATAAGAACTTTAATAGGTATAAACGCACTGGGTTTTCCATGTACCTGCTTGTACATCCATTTATACAGGTTGTCAATTAGGTCTGGGACCGGTTTAATATCTCGTATATAAGGCAAATTTGAAGGTAGTTGATTGAGGAACCTACTCTATGTAAACATACTATTTTATTAAGATATCAAAAAAATTATCCGCCATATTGGAACCGCCATTTTGAATGCAACTTTGTTTTTTTAATAGGAAGGTGGTAATGTAATACATTATTTCGGTGTAAAATTTCAAGAAAAAAACAACGGTGAAATTTGCAAATCCATATTTTCAACCAAGTAAAAATGGCGGCCAAAAAACAACAAAATCGTATTTTCCGATTTTGTCCCATTTTGATGTACTATTTTTGTTTTAATATTAATTATTATTCTTTTTGGATTCAGAATTAAATAAGCTATCAAACGATATGTCACACAACGATATTTGGTTGAACTACTCGAAATGAATTTTGAAAAAATCAATTATTTGGCTGTAACTCAAACATTTTAGTTACTCCCAAATATACAAATTTCACAGTTGGTTTTTTCTTGAAATTCTACATCGAAATGATGTATCACATGACCACCTTCCTATTCAAAAAAACAAAGTTACAATAAAAATGGCGGATCCAAGATGGCGGATTTTTTTTCTAAGTATCGTAATAAAATAGTATTTTTACATAGAGTAGGTTGCTCAATCACATCTACCTTCAAATTAAATTTTCCTTATATACGAAATATTAAACCGTACCCAGACTTAATTGACAACTTGTATACTAACACAAACATTGGATTTTATTACTAACTTACAAAAAGTTGATTAACCAAAATATATTCTGCCTGAAGAAAATCCCACATGATTTATACCTTTACTAGGGGCTCTGCCCCTGGACGCTTCGCGTCCCAACCCCGCCTCGGCCTTCGGCCTCAGAAGGCTACTTCGCTTCGCTCGCAGTTGGAAAATTCGATAAAGAATCTCGTTAATCTTTGGCTCGTTTGTACATAGATGACCTAGCATAAATCAGCTGTTTTATTTGGCAGCTGACTCAAACTCATTAAACATTATCTTCATAAGATTAACATGGGAAATTGAAGGATTGTGTGCCGGAGCTCCTTCTTGGGTGAATAGCGGCTGAACAGATGATTGGATCTTCAATTTGAAGGGAAATCGTTAGTTTTAAATTAAATTTTCTAAAACTTTTGTGTTTAACATTTTTTTCTATCTCTTACAGCTTTTTTACTAAATGCAATCAAAGTGGAAAAATGAAGAAATTGAAAAATCTAAAAAATCTTTCCCGCCCAAAAGGTGCTTCAAAAATAAAAAAGTGTTAAATTCTGGCAATTTTCCCAACAGTTTCTCGTCGAGAGCTTTAATTTAAGTATAAGGTTGATGGGGTTCCGATTACGGGAAGTGCCTAATAATTAATGTCAGTGAATCAGTGAAATCGTCTATATTTAAGGACGTTGGGCGGAGCCTCCCCTCTCGGATGAATAGTGGCTAAATGGATGATTGGATATTGAATTTGACGGAAAATCTCTACTTTGAAATTTAATTTTCTGCAACTTTTGTATTTAAAATTGTTTGCTATTTCTTACCACTTTCTTGCTAAATGCGCTCAAAGAGTGAAAATGAAGAAATTCAAAAAATCGAAAAAATAATTCCCGCCCAACAGGTGCTTCTAAAATTAAAAATTGTTAAATTCTGTCAATTTTCCCAAAAGTTTCTCGTCGAGAGCTTTAATTCAAGTATAAGGTTGAGGGGGGTCCGATTACGGGAAGTGCCTAGTAATTAATGTCAGTGTATCAGTGAAACCATCTAGCTTTAAGAACGTTGGGCGGAGCTTCCCTTCTCGGATGAATAGTGGCTAAATGGATGATTGGATCTTAAATCTGATGAAAAATCGTTGGCCTGAAATTAAATTTTCTACAACTTTTGTATTAAATTTTTTTTGCTATCTTTTACCGTTTTCTTACAAAACACGCTCAAACTGAAAAATTTAAAAAATTCAAAAAATCTGAAAAATATTTCCCGCCCAAAAGGTGCTTGCAAAATTAAAAAATGTTAACTTCTGGCAATTTTCCCAAAAGTGTCTCGTCGAGAGCTTTAATTCAAGCATAAGGTTGAGGGGGGTCCGATTACGGTAAGTGCCAAATAATTAATGTCAATGAATCAGTGTTACCGTCTAGCTTTATATAAGTAGATATACGTGCACATCAAAGAAAGCCACTTTGTGAGTTGTTTCGTAACGTTAAAATACACACGGAGTGGAACAGAGCGTTGGAATCATAGGAAGGGGAGAGCAGGTGACCTTTTCTCCTCGTGTGAGTCCGTTGAACCTTTCTTTTACGCCTTAATGGAACGGACTGGTGGGGGACTGCCTATTACCTCACCTTCTTCCTATCAAGCTCTTCTGTTAAAACCTTTCGTCGAAGTGGACCAACTTGTTATAAGTCAGTTGTTGTGTTTTTGTTTCAACATGAGTTAAATGTTTGTTTCATCTGTCAAAGCGAATAAATAACACCTTCTCGCATATGCCTTGTATGGGTGTGACACAACCTTCACGCCATTCGGGCATGAGCAAATCTCACTATGTACCCCAGAACCCAACATCAATGATAGTACAACAGCATTAAGTGAAGCTGCGGTGGTGTTCTACTAGGCATCTGTAACACCAGCAGACATCAGCAGAGCTAGAGAGAAAATCCCGGTGACAATGTATGGCATCAGAAGAAAAACCATACTCAGCATCAATGAGCTGAGGTATCATCTCTTTGTGAAGATGTTAACGAAGGTGAAGTTCAGCTTGCCTCGACTTCCTCCAACACTCAATGCTGTTGATCTGCACAGCTGCAGAGCATTCCTTCAGGTCCAGTGGTGGAAGTGAAACGTGCTGGACCCACTTGAATGAACAGCATAGAACTCACTCCAATTCTTATAATGAAACAATCTTCTCCTCAAGATAATAATAATAATAATAATAAATGTATTTATTTCCTCAATCTGCTACAAATTAATAACAATCATTCTTTTTTTTATACATAATTAAACAAAAGTCACCAAAATACAAAAATAACTAAACACATGTCCAAGTTCAAACACTGAAATAAACTTGCCAAGACTGATGTCAACGTAACACTAAATACATAAAAACTAAATAAATATATTATAAGATTTACACATACAAAAATAGGAGTATTATACATACAAAAATAGGATAAAAAACAAAAGAAATATGGTCTTACTTATATTGATCAGTCAAACAAAACTAAAGAACAAAAGAATTTTGGTGTATACAAGATTATCAGAACTATAAACTACAAACTACTTAGAATTTTAAACTATATATGTTTTATACCATCAGAATGAGAAAATTTAGGGCCTTCAAGGCATTTTGCCCATTTGAAGGTTCCTATTTCTTAATATTGTTGTTTTTTAAGAAGCGTTCAGATAGTGAAAGTAAATTATTACTATTTTGAAATATTTTTTCGGCCACTTTAATAAACTTTTAAATCATATTATAATTTATTGAATTCAAACTATTAATTGTTAACTAAAATTTGGTGCTTCCAATGTAAACACTATTCCAAAGAACAATATATCCATAATTAAAAAAAGAAAATAAACTAAACATAATAAATAACAATTGGTAACTCATGAAAGTACAAGTATTGATGGAAAAAATACACAACAAAAGAAAAGCATGTAAAAAAGTTAAATAAATAAAAATAAAAAATAAATAAAAAAACACATTTGTACTACTTTTGAATGTCAATTAAAGAATCAAGGTTCTCCAATGTAAACAGCCATTTTTTTAGCCTCTTCAAAAATAAGCTAATGCCATGTAATTGCTTGATTTCATTAGGTAATCTATTGAACATTCTAGGCGCCATACAATTTATGGTTTTAGTATAAAAAGTGTTATTAGGTTTTGGTACTTGGAAATGATTCCTTGTTCTTAATTTTTGATTATACTCTATTGAATTTTGAGGTAAGTTACCACTTTTGCAATAAAAAATTTTTAAAACTTTGTACACAAAAATATATTTAATTGGCAAAATTTTTAAATGTAGAAAAAGAGGACGCGAATGAACAAATTTACTTTTCCCTAAAATTAATCTGATTACATGTTTCTGTTGATAATATATTGTGTTTAAGTAGGTGTCATAAGTACTGCCCCAAAAAATTATTCCATATTCAATTCTGCTCTGTATCAAGGAAAATACAACATACGCAAGATTCTTTCGTTACATAAACTTCTAAGGAAATAATAGTACCGTATAACATTGTTAATTTTATTTTCCAAACTAATTGTGTGGATTTTCCAATTAAGCTCACTATCAACATGAATTCCTAGATACTTTATATTTGTGGTTATGTACACAATAGCACACTTATTTGTCAAAGATATGGTTTGAGCTCCAAGACACTCAGAACATCTATAGTAAATTTGTTTATCAAAGTGAACATCCTTCCTGAGACTAAAATTGATATATTTAGTTTTCTCTGCATTTAATAGCATATGATTGGTGGAAAACCACCACTGTATTGCTTCTAAATCATTTTCGATGTTTGATTGTATATCATTCCAATTTGAGTGTGAGTAACAAAGAGCGGTGTCGTCAGCAAAAGAAGTTACATTTCCATGTAGCCTCCCATTATATAAATCATTTATATAAATGATGAATAATATTGCACCCAACACCGACCCTTGGGGTACACCTTGTTTTATTGTGCCTGTGTCACTTAATACAAAATTTATTTTGACACATTGTGTCCTTTCTTTCAAATAACTTTCAAACCATTTATATGCTACACCGCGTATTCCACATTGATATAATTTGTCTAATAAAATGTTGTGATCAACTGTGTCAAAGGCTTTTCTTATGTCTAAGAAAAGACCGCTCACACACTTGCCTTCATTCAAGCCATTATTAACATCTGTCATAAAATTCAAAAGAGCATTCTCTGTATTCATTCCCGATCTAAAACCAAATTGTTTGTTACTAAAAAAATTCGTTTTATCTAAAAACTTAAGTAATTTCTGTTTCATCAGTTTTTCAAAAAATTTTGAAAAACATGAAAGCAAGGATATTGGACGGTAATTATTACTTTTCAATCTAGAACCACTTTTAAATATTGGTATTATTACTGCACTTTGTAACTGCTTTGGAAATACTCCACTACTAAAACTTAAATTTATTATAAATAACAAAACATCAATGATTTTTACAGAAATTTGTTTAACAACGAAAGAACTGATTCCATCCAAACCTGGTGAAGTGTTGTTTTTTAATGATTTTATTATATTTATCAGTTCATGAGGGAGAACCGGTTCGATAAAAATTGATTTTACTTCATATTTTTTTGGAAAATAAGATTCTGATTTTTTTTGAGAATCTTCTGAAACTTTGTTCTGCCACTGTAAAAGTTATGCAACAGTGCATATATACTTGTCTCAAGCGCACCACTGTGTTCAAGAACTGTGTTTATAGTTTTTGCACAATCGCTTTATACATCGAAATCGATGTAGACTTAGAGCTACCTCACTGATGAGAAAGATGAGGATGAGCCTGATGAGGATTTTTAGAGCTAGAAAGTTCAGGAGAAAGAAATTCTCGATGAACAACCTGAGGCAGCAAATAACGCCAACCAACATTAGGACGAAGAACCTCAACCGTTACCATCAAAACGATCCGGTCACATTAATGAAAACACAAAAAGCACAAAAATAAAACAAAATTACATCACTCAATGTTAATTGAGATTGTCGTAAAACATTTGTCACAAACACACGAACATAAACACGATGCACGGAACACAAAACAAGAACGCTAAAATATGTGCACATGTTACTCGGCCGAGGGTAAGCGGACTAATGAGTTTAAGTTAGGATGTTATCGGAAATTGCTGCATAAATGTCTGCCGGAGGGCGAAAGGAAGGCGCTTTTTTTTGTTCTCGATATCAATTAAGGTATCGAACACAATGTTGGCTTGGAATGACACCTTATCATTCAGTAGGTGTTGATTATTGGTCTTAGAAGCAATATAGATGGTGAACTTCTCCCATGTGTCCATATAACGGCCTTTATTACATCGATGCAAGATGCTCATGTTTGTAGTGAAATCACTGTAGCTGTGGAGACTATTTATCAGGTGCTCGGCGAAATTTTATTGGGGGGCGATTTAGATTATATGTGCTTTTTGTAAAGTCCTCCTTGAATCTCTTAATGAAGGATTGCTCCGTTTGGCCTATATAAAAACTGGGACAATCACTACAGGAAAGTTGGTATATTCCAGTATTATTTGCTAAGTCAAGTCTGGTGTGATTGTGACTACCAAGTAGGAGTCCCAGCTGGTTGGATGTTTTGAAAGCGGTTACGAAATTGTTGTTGAACATTTCGTTGCGCAATGTGTGGTTAAGACGTACTCTGTAGAGACGTATTTCCGTGCTGTATTAGTATTAAAGCACTTCCATATGTGTTTGTTATTCAGACTATAAATCAGGGTGTTATTGCAACCGTTAATGGAAGCGACTTGGTTAATAATTCTCAATTCATGGTCATAATCTGATTTCTTGAGGAACAGACAAGACGCGATGGACCATGCTGTTGTAGGCTGCTGATTTTTGGTTTATTGGGTGGTGTGAAGTTGAATGGATTTTTTGGTCAGTGGCAGTTGGTTTGCGGTATATGTTGTAACAAATTTGGTTTTCATCCTTGTATAAGGTTAAATCCAGGAAATTTAGTCTATTGTTCATTTCGGTTTCCAGCGTGAATTTAAGATTGGGGTGGATATTGTTTAAATAATTCTTCAATGGGGTCAATTGTCTGTCACTACCATCTTATATCAGGAAGGTGTCGTCGACATATCTACCTTAAAAAATAATATTATTCCTAAATTTGTTTGAATCGGACCACAAATGTTTTTTTTCAAAATCGTTCAGGAAAATTCCAGAAAGGATCCCCGAAAGGGGGGAGCACATTGCGAGGCCTTAATTTTGTAAATACAATTTGTTGTTGAATTGGAAATAATTCTGACTAAGAACGGTACTGGTTAATGTGAGCAATTCTTCGATAGCTTTGGGGGGGTAATTTGGAATATTCTTTTAGGTTATTGTGAATGATGTGTATGGTTTCAACTATTGGAATGCTTGTGTATAAGTTAACAATGTCAAAAAAAAGCCAATCTGTAGCTGGTTTTTACATCTGTAGATTTAATTTCCTCTATCCGGTCTAGGCTATTGCGCAAAGCGTGGTTATTTGTAAATACGAGTTCTCGTCTTAATATACTGTCTAAGTGTTAGTCACGCCCGTAGGTCGGGGCTGAAGTAAAATTGACCAATGGTCTAATAGGGACATCGGGCTTAAGCACTTTAGGTAGGCCTCTCAGATAAGGGACGCGAGGGTTATCATTTTTAGCGATCTGATAATATCAACTCGAAATTTTGTCATCTTTAATTTACTATAGTACGGTTGTTGGACAGTTTTCGAGTTATTAATGAAAAACTGAAAGTCAGAACATTATTAGTTTTTTCTGCCCCCAAAAGATATTCCCCGACTGTCGAGGTCACAAACTTAGATTTGGAATATCCACAATATACCAAAAGATCCTAGAAAAAAATCTTTAACCGCAATTGATGTAAGCTGAACAACTTTTTGGATCCTTTATATACTTTGCTATTATTACAAACAAACAAAAAATCAAACCAAGAACAATTAAATAGAATATATATTATGTAATAATAATTTTATTTATAAAAAATGAATGCTCTTCAATAACATACATAATAGCAATACAAACTACATTATCC
>JAGFPH010001994.1:66108-95693 GCA_018207615.1 Philaenus spumarius
TGCTTAGCAAAATTATTAAATTTTTCAAATTCATATTGTGTTACTCTACATTTATTAAATTAAGTAAGTAGATGGATATTAGTATAATAATGTATAAAGTTTAATGTTACAAACACATTATGCCATTGACATAAACAGTAACAACAATATAAAATAACTCATTTTGTGACTGCATACGGTACACAGTGGCACTCATAATAGTTAACTGTTATTGCTATTGATCAATGGGACATTGTCTACCCCGTTTAGTTATATATTACTTCATGTAGTAGGTTTGAACTCATGAAATCTTGGTCTTTAATCTCACGTCAGTAGATTGCTGATCTGAGTAAACTGTGATTACTTACTGGAAGCATAAAAGTAAATCATTAATTAATTTAATTATTATAATAATTAAAGGTTAATTGGTTTCCTTAATGTTTCATGTACTAATTGTTGAAATTAATCAAACTTATTATGCCAACACTAAAGAGAAACAATGATATTAATTAATTGAAACATGAACTTGTACACCGTAATAAACTTTTGTTAAATACAATTTTTTTAAATGGATAATTTGTTTTGACCTATTATTTAAACGTCCTTTCAATGTTTATAGTTAAAGCAACATAATCTTGTTGTTCTCGGATTCAACATTAAAACGGCTCATATCTCATCCCCAATTATAGTTTTGTCAAAGTATCTACTAATAAATTCGCATCAATAGTCCGGAAAGATTTTAAAGTTAAAGCTGCACCTAATATTTGTATTGTTTGTGATCAGTCAAAAAAGCTTATGCACTCATATTGCACAGAATTTCAAAACCCATCAGCTTAGTAACAATTTTAAATACGAAAGTTTAGAAAACCTGAAACATTTAAAAATGGTTTAAATTAACTTTATGTTCAATCGATTGACGCAACTATTCATTAGCAATAATTATTTTTAGGCGCCATTTACCTTATCCGTTAAACACATTGCCTACACCAACTTCTGCATTAATATTTGTTTTTGTTTTTTTTATAGGCGTAAAACCGTTATCATCGCCTTGCATTAAGTACAAATAAAATATCTTTGAAAGGACACCAATGTCATTCATGACATTATTGAAAACAACTTCTCGAACTCATGCCATCTGAATACAAAAACCAACCAATTTACAGCAATTATGTGTGTATTGATGGTTAATAATAAATCATTTGTGTTACTAGGGAAACCATTTTGGATCTACTAGCTGATCGGAAGGTATCGTCTGAACAGCCATAATATGTATAAATACTATTCGACAAACATACTAAAATGTTAGCTAATAATATGTGTATGAATAGTTTATTCTTACTGATTAATTTGTTTATAGTACACATTTGTATACTGAAGATATAAATATACAATTCTTAGTTTTAAGTAATCCAGCCTTCCCAGACAGCACAGAATGTACCGAGTACATACTCACAAAGTGCCATATATACCAGGCATGTACTGGCACTTTAGGCATATACTGAGTACATGCTCGGTAAATGATAAATTCACTTCTATTTTTGTCATTTTTAGAGATTGTCTAGCATGTGAGTAGCACGTTTTCAGTATATGATTTTGGAATGTGCTGAAGACATTCTGAGTACATTCTTAGCACATTTCTAAAATAAAGAAAAATCACCCAAACATATTCTTCACAACTAACAAAGACTGTAAAATCAAACCATATTTACTGCTAAGATGGTTGATTTATAACTGTACGAACATTCTTCGCTATTATAACACAATAGACTATACTATCTGGGTGTGGAGTACCAAAAAATAAAACCGTTAGGTACTTGGGTTCGACCATTTACCACGTGACAGGTCCGACCGAAAATGAATCATGTTTCACCGTTCACGGCGTTCACCTTTCTTGTTTATTGTCTCTACGCTACAGTACAATCTACAGTCTGCCAGTTCTTGAGGTTTATTTTGGAAGTTCTTAATGCATCACTTATCACTTGTTTATAATCAGCTCTTCACTTGTGTGGTAAGTACTTTTTACAATTATTTAGTAAATATAATTTAAAACAGTATATATTTGCGTAGTATTTGTCTTTGAAAATTTTCCTTTATAATACGGTAGCCCATTGCAATTTGGAATTTTTCTTCAACTATGCTATTTCTGACATAAATGTTCACAAAAATTAATAAATGATATTAAAATTAATTTCCTTGAGAATTCGTCATGATATACTATGCCTAGACTTATATTTAATTCACTTTGTAAGTTTCATAACCTCTAATTTACAAGTAGTAAAGCATACATTTCTAAAATACTAGGCCTAGGCCCTAGTAGAATGTCTAAGATTTCAATAACTAAACGTAACATTGCATTTGAGAACTTAACATTGCTATTGTAAAAACTAAAAATTAAGTTCTAATAGGCCATCTGTTAAAATAATTATTTTACAACAGCTTTTTATTTGGTTTTTGCAGTAGGTATACACAAAAGTTAGTCTAACCCAACTTTTGTCATTGGGAAATTACTAGTTCTACACTAGATAGGTCATTGCATGTATAAATTATATCAGTACAACTTGATCTAAATTATAATTTTGCTACTGCCAGTAGGCTAGTCTATGTGTAAAAACTGAACCTTGAAAGCGACTGGGCGTAAATTTACTATACGACCTCCGGCTATAATTTTTGCAGACAACGACATTGTTTTACATTCTGCTGTTAAATGTTGAATACAAGTGAACATAGGTACTGTGACTAAAAACTATTTTAAGTTAAAAATTCAGGCTATTCTTGCATATCTGTTGGCAGTTGGCATAGGGCCGTATAGTAAATTTGTACCTAACATATAACGGTGAACTTTTAGAATGCCACTACTTGTTGAACTAGGCTTAGCATCATTTGAAGAATTGTTTTAGGAAAATGAGAAGTGTTACCAACTTAACATGAGATGTTTTAGTAATATTATTAACATTAAACACCCTATACAAATTTGATATTTGTGATATAGCCTATTTTATACTTAATTATTTATAGCCTATTGATGTTGATATTTGTATTCTTTTTGAATATGTTTAAGCTATATATACTCCCATTGTATTCAATTTGTTTAGTAATATACCGTAGTTAAACATTATTATTTAATCTAGATCTTATATAATTTTGCTTGAAGGTTGGCAGTTCTGTCATATTATGGCAAGGAGGCGTGTTTTATATTTTACCTTAAATAACATAGCACTTCATCATTTATGATATTAACCAAAAGTATTGGCCCTTAATTATAATAATTAAAAGTTAGGCTGGTTATTAGTCTATGATTTATTAAAGCAATATCAATTTCTACTGATTTGTAAACAACCAGTGATTAATGAATCCTGGTAGAATTGATCACACTGACAGTAACTTTGTACACCTCTCAAAAGTATTAGGGTTTTCATTTTTACAGTATTCTGAATTCCATTAATAATTAAAAAAAGATTATTCATTCAACTTTAAGTTTAAAGTGGCAGTTTATGAGTTTTAAAATAAGTAATTCTGTTGTTCAATGGCAGTGAAATATATCAATTTTCAATTTGTCTATTTAAATTTTAATAATAATAATCTTTTTATGTAGCCTAGTAGATTTAACAATGTCAGGCCTTTATGTGTGCAAAATCTTTATAATGCAGGTTAGCTTATTTGGTAAATTATAATTATTGTATTAAACAATTTTCTGCTGTATGGATATTATTTAACTGTTTATTGTTTTCACAGCTTCTCAGTCCTGCTCCACAGTCAGTTTATTGTGTACGATACTCCGCCATACTTAAACATAGTCAAGACTTGATCAGTTCTTTACACATTTGGTAAGTACATTTTGTTTTATAAAACTAACATAGGCCCCTACTTAAAATATAACAAATAGGCGTACGTTACTTTTAGGGGAACACCCATTTTTCATATTTTGCAAATAGGCTACATATTTAACTGCGTCTAAAAAAACAAAAGTCGCTTGTAAATTTAAAAAAATTACGATAGCTACAAAACTAGTGTTTGACTTTAAAATATACTCTAAGTTAGATCAGGATAACTTTTCATATACGGTGTAATATTATATTAATGGATGTTCCTTATAAAAAAGAATTTAAACCTGGTGTCCTCTATAATTTTTGAACGACTGTAAATTTTCAAACAATATTTGGTAAATGTTACTAACATAAGTCAAAGTACTTTTTTATGTGGTTTAGGGTTTCAACCCTCACCCCTAAATAGGGGTTGCTGGGGGTAGTTTTTTTATTTTCAAATAGCAACCCCTAGCAAGTTGCATATCATTTTAAAGAGGGTAAAAAAAGAAAATGAATGCCGCAAACTAGACCTCTCTATGACTTCTTAAACTAAAGTTATGATAAAAAATGTATCACCATAATTTGATTGTTGAACTATCCCCCACTAAAAATAACAACAAACTCTAAAATTTAACAACTAAGCTCTAGAGTGACCATTTTCAGGAAACATTTTCAGTGTCCTTGGCTTAAGTCGTACACTGTTATTCAACTACCCTAGTATTTATAATTTAATATTTACATTCATGGTAAGTTAGTAAACCTAGAACATTTGACTAAGTTTTTACTTTTGATTCAGTCTTAATGAACAATTAATAGACCTAGCAGTTAAATTTTAAAACATTTTTGGTAACTTGAAAACCTAAATCTATTTTATATTTTGACTTTTAAACGTAAGTCACAGATGAGTTAGGTGAGATTAGTTTTGGATTTTATCATATGTTTTGCCTTAATATAAAATTTAACAGTTAATACACAGTTATTAAACTGCAATGTTTGGGTTTGGTAGTCTAAACATTTAGTGCATTTATGAAGCTGCTATAAAATTATATTGTGTCAACATATTCTAATTGAACGGTTTCCTTTTACAGGCATTTATTAAATAGGAGTATATACATAATAACCTATCACATCACAATGATATGTTTTAAAGCCATAGGCCTACAATATATAGGGCCCCTTGGCTTATTAACTTAATATTTCAAAATATAATATATGTTATTAATTTTTATTAGGTAGCCATTTTTTACACAAATTTGTATCATCTCTTGACTGTAATTTACTGATTCACTAAATGTTGATACACATAGACATATGTGGTAAATTAAATACTATATGTATATAGTAGGAATTGTATCATACTGTGTCCAGTACTAGGGGTAAGGTCTTGTTCAGAATGAACGTTGTTAATTTTATTTTATGTTACATTCTGTTATATTCTAGTGCCATTTATAACTTTAACAATATAACAAAAACAACAGCTTGAACATACCTGCTGGTATCGGTTACCTTATTTTTCCAGTTTGCAAAGTTATATGTACATACATCCTATAAAATATTCATCATTTATTATTTTATTAAAAATGAAATGTGTAGGCTGTTACTAAAAATCATTTTAATTATGTTTCATATAGAATATATAATATAACATAATTGCAGTAATATTAGATTTTTTAAACATATTTTGTAACATTTATTAGCTTATTCATCATTTTAAGTGAGCATTCAAATGTATCTTTTCAATTGTATTATAATAATCCATGGTTATTTGTTTAGATATTGTCAGACATCACAACCCGAATGCAATTGGTGAAGATATTTTAGCCCTTACAAAACAATGGCTGCTTAAGGCTAAGGAGATGAAGGGATGCCAAAAAAAAGTAAGTTGATAATTAAATAAAGGTTACGGTATGTATTAAATTAATGTCATAAACTGATGTCCGTTAGGCAGATTCAACTTTTGATATGGATAGGTTAAAACACTTTGCACAAAATGAATTGATACAAAGAGCTGTCATCTTCCTGCATGCTTAGGCAGATGTAAAATTGTGCAGACAGAATTGCTGATTTCATTGTGTTTTTGGTTTTCTAGTTGTTCACAGTAAGTTTGTAGTTGCAAAACGCAGAATAATAATAATTATATTATACGGAACAGTACAAAAGTAATTCCTTGCACACTATAGCCAGCCTAGTTTTAATAGTTCCTTTCACTATTGCAAACTATTTATCAAATAAGCAGTAGATGGTCTATAATAATTAAAGAAATTGAGAATTACAGAACGTGATCATCTCATACACTACTCGACTTTATTTTACAACTTGTCTTGATATTGCATCAAAAATTGCTACTTGCTGATTTGAAACCTAAGGTTTAATGGGCATTATTAATGTCATTAATTTATTCCAAATACTTTCTGCAACCCTTAATTTTGCTTCGTAACAATATATAAGCAAACATTATTATTATTTTAAACAAATTGTATATGTATCCAAATCACCAATAGATATAACTAATTTTACCTTGTATCCGTCGTATGACTTCGTTCAGCATTATGCCGATGACACTTTTCGAAACATAATAATCAAAAACACAACAACAAAAAAAAACATATAACTCACAACACAAAACGGTGACATGTAATTCGGGTAGACATCTACTTTATATCGCGGTCGAACGACTACAGACTATATTCAGTGGTCATTTGATTAGAGTCAGAAATTCTTATCGCCGAATCGTACAATATGTTGGAATGAACTGTAGCTGGTCACTAAGCAATTGGTTGTTGTTATGTTTAAAGGCTTTATATATATCAAATTCCTATATAGCTACCCTTTAAGCAAAAATAGATGGGTTCTTTCAAAGTCAGTATTAAAATTGGAGAATTGATAATTATTGGTGTTAATTAAAGGGCGAGCGTAGTTTGATTTGTTCCATCTGTTTTCTTTGGTAAATGTTCCTTAAATCATTTTAAGAACAGCCTTCCATTTTTGGCCTATAGGCCTATAGAATTTATCACAATAACCGCTTGCAATTGATCCTATATACCCCAGTTTTTACTCAACCGGTCTAAGAATTTTGCGGCAGAGAATTTTCTGTACATTGTTATTGGTACGAAAAGCCACAGTTATGTTTATAACAACTACAAATTATAGTTACCTATAAAATGATGAATTTGTCCGTCTTGTGACTTCTTTTATATTCTTAATTTACGCGTTTCGGGGCCGTGGTCCCATCATCAGAATGAAAAATCACTCCATTGGAGGTCGTTAAATGTTACAAAAAACACAAACACATAAAAGACACTACACACGCACACGTATAAGAACGACAAATATGGACCTCATTTGCGAGGTTAACTTTAGTAGCGCTACGTTATCTACCGCGCGAGACACTGATGTACACAATGGAGCACTAGGGGTATACTGGAAGCTAAGAGGTGGGGATATCAGAAGTCCTATCTGTCTCCGGACTATGTTGGAAGTCAATGGCCGTGTCATACAAGTAATTCGATTTAAAAAATAGTTGGTCGTTCAATACATTATTTGGGCTGTTCTTGTGTGCCTTATATATTTCGAGCTCCTCTGACGCGTCCATAAATCTACCCTTCTTACAAATATGGAGAGGCTTCATGTTATGTTCGAAATTAGTATACCTGTGGTTATTATCGACTATATGTTGTGCGAATTTCAACTTCATGTCACGTAGGTTCCTTTGAGGCAAATGCTCCTTGTAGCGTTCTTCAAACGTTCTGCCTTTCTGTCCAATGTAGAAACTATCACAATCACTACAGTCTAGTTTGTAAACGCCTGACTTTTTGCTTTTGGCAATGGGCCGTCTTTTCCGCAGTAACTTTTGGATGTTGTTATTTGTCCTGTATGTAACGCATATATATTATCAAACACATAGCTGAAGCTAACGGGTTTACCAGTTCATTAGTCGATAGGTTACTTTTCAAACATAAAAAAGCTCAACATAGGCCAAAACTAAAATTAAACATTGATAACAGCAGGAAATACACTTGTGTTGAATACACCAACATAATACCAAATATGTTGAAGAATGCCTTATCAAAACGTAATATATGCGTTACATACAGGACAAATAACAACATCCAAAAGTTACTGCGGAAAAGACGGCCCATTGCCAAAAGCAAAAAGTCAGGCGTTTACAAACTAGACTGTAGTGATTGTGATAGTTTCTACATTGGACAGAAAGGCAGAACGTTTGAAGAACGCTACAAGGAGCATTTGCCTCAAAGGAACCTACGTGACATGAAGTTGAAATTCGCACAACATATAGTCGATAATAACCACAGGTATACTAATTTCGAACATAACATGAAGCCTCTCCATATTTGTAAGAAGGGTAGATTTATGGACGCGTCAGAGGAGCTCGAAATATATAAGGCACACAAGAACAGCCCAAATAATGTATTGAACGACCAACTATTTTTTAAATCGAATTACTTGTATGACACGGCCATTGACTTCCAACATAGTCCGGAGACAGATAGGACTTCTGATATCCCCACCTCTTAGCTTCCAGTATACCCCTAGTGCTCCATTGTGTACATCAGTGTCTCGCGCGGTAGATAACGTAGCGCTACTAAAGTTAACCTCGCAAATGAGGTCCATATTTGTCGTTCTTATACGTGTGCGTGTGTAGTGTCTTTTATGTGTTTGTGTTTTTTGTAACATTTAACGACCTCCAATGGAGTGATTTTTCATTCTGATGATGGGACCACGGCCCCGAAACGCGTAAATTAAGAATATAAAAGAAGTCACAAGACGGACAAATTCATCATTTTATAGGTAACTATAATTTGTAGTTGTTATTAGTAAAGTGACTTGGATACCGTAACATGGAATTTAAAGTTATGTTTAGTTTATGAAGAGTGTCGCTTAAAATTCTGGGGAGAATGTTGCCGTACTCTGTGGATACATATTTAGTAGATATGTCTATAAAACTAAATATATATCCACAGATTACGGCAACATTCTCCGCAGAATTGTAAGCGACACTCTCTGTAAACTAAACATAACGCTCTCCTCTTGATGAAAACTATAGAGGAATTGGTGATATACAAAGCCTTTAAACATAACAACAACCAATAATTGCTTAATGACCAGATACACTTTCATTCCAACATATTGTACGATGCGGCAATAAGAATATCTGACCCCAATCAACTAGTCACTAGTTGTACAGCAGCGAAATAAAGTAGATGTTTTTCATGTTATATGTAATGTGAACGTTGTAATATGACTGTGATGATGAAATATATGTTTTGAAACGCGTCATAGACATATGCTGAACAAAGTCACACGACGGATACAAGGTAAAATTAGTTACATTATTATCAGTATTTTATTAATTTTAAATAATATGGTGATCATTTCTAGTATAATTCCTATTTTAAAATAAGATAATATTAAATTATAGAACATTTAATTCAGAACTATATTAATTGATTTAAGATACCGTTTGTGAAACAATTAATATTTTGTTGCAGGAAACCTGGATCATTTCAAGAACAAAGAAGTTTCCCTGTTATGATCCTACTGATTATTAAAAAAAGATGATATTAAAATTATGTTTGAATTCTTTTTGTGCATACATTTTGTAATACATTAATAATAATAAATAAGTTTAGACAGCTTCGAAAAAGTGTAGTTTTTTATGTTTTTACACCAGATTATTATGCTACACTATCATCAAAACCATCAATAACTGGGGAATATATTATTTTGTTCATTCTTTGAAGTAAGTTAATCAAATTATTGTTGATTTGCTAAGATGTATGTTTTTTTCATATCTAAGGAGCTTAATTTACTTTGATTAATAACTTTTGAATCATTGTGTTTTATGTAATACAACTCTCTCTAAGACGAGCAGGTCTGTAGAATGTTCATAATGCAATTGAGGTACCGGTATTGAATGTGCGCAGAATATGCTAGACATGTTATATATATAAGTGTAGCACATGCCTAGCATGTATGTAGAATAAGTATACAGGTATATCACATTCAGATCATATGGTAGTCATATGTGTAGCATGTGAATAGAATATGCACAGTGCATATTGAGATCATGAATGTACCCGGAATATACTAGGCATCTTCTATATAAGTGTAACATGTGCCCAGCAAGTGAATAGAATGTCTGTAGCTCATATTGAGGTAGTAAAATGTGCCCAACATATGTGTAGAATATGCAAAAATCATATTGAGATAGTGAATATACCCAGAATATACTAGGCATGTCCTAAAGAAGTGCAGCACATGCCTAGCATGTACATAGAATGTACGTAGCTCATATTGAAGTCATAAATCATGCCAAGGATATTCAGAGCATGTTCTGAGTACATTCTAGGAATATTCTCCGGGCATGTGCCAGGCACTTTGTGAGCGCGGACGTTCACTTTTCCTGAGCACGTGCCAGGCATAATCTGGAATATTCAAGAATATACCTCGCACATTCCGCATATTCTTAAAGAATGTACTGAGCACATGCTCAGCACACGATTGTGCTGTGTGGGTTTTAGTATCTACACTACAGTAATATATTTCTAATTATTAGTACACATTAAATGTAATTAATGTTTATATTCTCTTTATATTTAAACAAAATCAATATAAACATATACCTTTAAAATATACCTTTTTTTATCATATTTATAGAAATAAATCAGTTAATTAGTGAAAAATCTTGTTTTATTGTTCCATAAAATTAGTAAAACAGACGACGTTTTGTTGTTGACTGGAGTCAGTAAGCCGCGTTGATCTCGGGGTAATTCGGTAAACTTCGGGTTTCGGTCGATAGTATAACTGCTCACACCTTACTTTTGTAGTTACACTTGACCACATTAAAATACAAT
This sequence comes from Philaenus spumarius, assembly GCA_018207615.1. Lineage (NCBI taxonomy): Eukaryota > Metazoa > Arthropoda > Insecta > Hemiptera > Aphrophoridae > Philaenus > Philaenus spumarius. The sequence continues at coordinate 76,766 of JAGFPH010001994.1, forward strand.
TACCTATTTACTTACTATGAGTCTAGAGTGTAAAATTAATTAATACAGCAATATTAATTTACATGCATTTTATAAATTCTAAATCCTAGAAAATAGAACAAAATATATTAGGAAGGAATATTTGGTGATGATTCTAACAAAATATTCCTCTGATGTTTTATTTTACTGAATATTGTTTCATTAATAAATATTTTAATGTTAGTAAAGTTTTATAATTACAAACATAGTTTTAGCCAATACCGATTCTACATTAACAGGTGAGTTAAGATTGATATCGTTGTTTCCCTTACATAAGAGGTTTGTTTCATATAGAAATGATTATTAAAAAGCATTATTACAGTAAAATGTATATAAATCTTCTTTATTTTATTTAATCCCAACAAGTTTTGATTTATAAAATCCACTAAAACTTGGGGCGTTATCTGAATTAAAATAGCGATTAATTAAAACTGGAAGGTGGCTAGGTCAGAACAAAACTCATCTATTCAACAGGGTACATACTATACAGATCAAGAAATATCGCCAACTACTTTATCAGCTTTTAAAAATGTCCCTTGATTATTTCATTTGACACTTATTAACATTAACAATAATTATACACACTGTTACCTGCTTAAGAATTTATAAATTTTGCATTCTGATTGATTCCAAGCAATTTCATATACATTTGTTTACAACTTTAAAATGTACCTCAGAATTTATGACTTTTATGAAGTCATACTTTAAAACAAATAGACCTACATCAAAAACATGTTTTGACTTTATTGCCGATAAATTATCTGCACGTTCTTTTTTATCACCAAAATATTAAAAAATAAGGAAACAAGAAAATCGCCAATAAACAAACCCCTAGCACTGTAAATATATACAAAATACAAGATAAAAAACCACCCATTTAATCGGTTTGAAAATAATAAGCCTTTTATGTCGAGAAACTTAAAGATTATGTTTATGTTTATGCCAAAGCAATAAATCAGTTTTATAATTAAGAGGATACAAATTACTTTTAATTGAGGATATATAATACCAATCCCTTGTAATATTTGACAGTATTCAATTTCGGCATATCATCACTGTTTAAAGACAATATTATAATACATTGTAGAATGTATGCATACATATTTAATATAGCTATTGCAATATAATAAACTTACTATTTATATATATTAGTAAGTAGGAAAGAAAATTGCCAGAATTAATTTTAATTATTACTGACTTTAAATTGAAACACAACATATAAATAAAATTATTTAAAAGAAATACAATATAGTTATATTTACAAATAAATATATTTGCCGATTTTTTAAAATTCTATCATACAATAAACACCAATAATTAAAAATATTAATTAAGGCTATGTTATTTAAAATACGGAACAAGGTAATCTGAGCTCGGAACAGTTTTTCGACTTTCGAAGGAACGTTAGAAAACCTGATTACAAAGTCCCAAACTCTCCTCCCCTTCTTGGATCACAATTTTTAAAATGTATAATGGACACATATGACTTGTACAAAAAATAAAACCACACATTTCTGTGGTAAACAAAATAAAAACCAGCTAACGCATAAGTTAGTTAAGAACACAAATTTTATTCGTTGACTACTGCATACAAAATTCTATAATAATTAAAAGATGTAAAGAGATGTCTAACATATATGTTCTTGGGTCAGTTATTCAACTTTAAACAGAACCTTAGAAAACATATTAGAAAAATCCCCAATTCCACTCATATCACACCATGACACCAAATATTTGTATTGAAAATATTTATGGCGTGTAATACATCAAATTAAAACCCTTTTATAAAACATGAATTTCAGTTGTAATTCAATAAATATTTCCACAAACTGACTATGTACATGTTATTTTACCTTGTAACAACAATTCCAGCACTGCAATCTTTATAGGTATTAATAAGTCTAAACAATTGAAACAATTTGTATGATGGGAAAATAAGGTAATGTAGATAAATTAATGTTCCTGAAGTCGTTTGTAAAATTATCTTTGTATAGTATTTATTTGTTTCATAATTTATTACGATATCATTAAATATTCTACATAATGGTAGACATTTACTTTTAAGTGTGTAAGAACAATTACTTATGTTTCAAATTTATTTCGAAGCACTAAAATTTCTTAAGAAACTAGGACGATTACATTTTTTGCTTTATGACCTTTCTTACTAACTATCGGTCAATGACTGACATTTAAATCTATAAAACTAATACAACTACTTTGTAACCACCTTTCTTAAATTGTTTGAGTTACAAAATGATGTAGAGTGATTATTTATATACGTAATTTATAGTCAAATTGTCCTCGATGTTTCGATTGAGATATGAATAATTAAGGTTTCTAAGTAACTATCTAAGGGGGAAACAATACACACTAAACAATCTGTAAATAATAATCCACTAATAATCCAACTTTATTCATTACATGGTAAAACCATTGAATACGGGGTTGATTGGTTGTCATAAAACCCATCCAGTTACACGATAAAATTCATAAAATGTATTGGTATTTATTGCAGACAACTTACCGTAGAAGGCATTTTATTCGAGACTTGTTAAAAATTCTTCACACATTGTCCACATTAGAGAAATCGGTCACTTATCAAAAGAAAAATTTTATATTATTAAAAATCCACCTTTTAAAACAACTTAATTAACATATTTTATTATGGACAAATTATCAATAAGTTTCCATAAAATAAGTATCAATCTACAACCACCTTTAAAATAAAAAATTTAAATAAACTAATAAAACACAAAAATAACATTGTAATAAAAAAGAAAGATTTATTTACAAAAGGAAGTTGTTAATTATTATCTGGCAATTGCCTAGAAGGTAACTATAGCACGAAAAAATAAAAACGTGGCCAATGGTAAAGTTTAAATAGCAATTTGTGGCTGAAACAATTTGTTGAGAGATTCTGGGAACCCGGTAGTTTTAATGACAAGGATTAATATAATATATTTTTATTTGGTATTATTTAACTAACTAATTAATCGTAAAATAAACTTATGAAAATTTATTCTGCATAAAGTAACAACTAAGTACTAAGTGTGAACAACTAAGTAAAACTAATTACTCCTGATTTTATAATCATGACAGGTTTAATGAATGTTTTTGTGTATAAATATGTGTATGTCGTGTAGGGGGGGGTTCGTGAGTTTGGGTATACGATAGTATAACATTAACGTATACTGTTATATACGGTAATGTTATATACAGTAGGTATATATTTGTGATTTTTAATTGACCTCGAAACTGCCATTTATAGAATGACCGCGTAGTATAAAAGAAACGTGTAGTTCGTCTTTGACCATTCATTATTTGAATAGTTAAAATTAATTATTTAATGTATTTACTACCATCATTAATAATTGGTTTAAAATTATATCATCTATATCAATAACTTATTTTAAACAAATATAAGCAGTGGGTAACCTAGATTTTAAATAAACCATACATTGGGAAAAAATTATTAATACTGACTCTTCTGTTTACTTAACAAGTAACAATAAATTTATCACAAATTGATATTGGTTATTCAGCTTTTGTGAAAAATTTGTCAACAAGTAATTTAAATCCTTTTTCCTGTTTGTTAAATTATTTAAAAAGTTTACTGTAAAATATTAAAATTGTATCACTTGTTACAAAAAAATATTAGATTATTAGCTAAATATAGTTTTAATTCCCTAAGTTAATAATTGAAGAACCAATTACTTTCAATTAAAACTTTAGTTAAATCATATATAGTTTTAGTTCAAACTAATTGTTTTTCAGCTTGAATGTATTATATTCTATTAAACCTAATTTTTTTCAAATATAAAATAATGCCATTAAATCTTAACAAATAGGAAAGCATACATATGATTAGTAATACAGATTTTCCAAATTTTTATGAGTGTTTATAATTAATTCTCAAACAGAAAACGAACTTTTAATAATATATAACAATTTAAATTTACTAAGGTTAATATGTTTAAATGTTTTATTTTAAACATTTATAAAATTTAACGAAATAAAACGGATACAAAATGTAAGTGTTTTCAATGCAAAATAGGTACTCAAAAGAAGTTATCTTCTTTAAATAACAGTTTTTTCTTATATATAAACAGGTACATATACGCTCTTGATAAAACAATTTTAATTTACCTTTTGGTTGGGTACATTATTAACTACTATCAGGACTTCTCAGTTGATTTTGTACCAAAATTACTGTTTCATAAAATTCGTAAAGATTTGAATGTATAAGTTTTTGAATGAGGTAATAAATAAACAATGATGAGTAGATAGTTCTCAAACTCAATTAAAGAAAAGAAAATATACTTTCTTATGTTCTAAACTTGTATACCAACAAGAGCAAACAGAAAACTGTATTTAAAACTATGTTTTGGGGGATGTTAAAGAAAGCAGTTTATAGCTTGGTACCCTTAGTATAAGGGTTGGATATCTATTATTGGTAAGGTGACACCTCTATTTAGAAGGTTTAGTGACATAAATTTACTACATCCAAAATAAACGGACCATAAAATGGCACATAATTTCTCACAAACTATTTAAATTATTAAACAGATTTATTGTGACTTCATAATCGTATTAAAGTAGGTAACTAATAAATATTATTGTTAATGGCTAGAGAGAAAACTATTCAATCGATTTCGAACAAACTTGCAGCAAACATGTCAATTAATTATTAGGCCTGTATAGATGTACGGAAAAATGTTTTGAACAATTTTGAAATCCAACCCCCTTTTTGGAAAAAAAAACCCATGAAAATCTGTTATTATTATTATTATTATTATTAGCTAAACGAGAATTTTTATAAAGATGCGGTTTTTGCTTATGGTAGGGTACATTAAGGGCTACAAATAAGACAAGTTTTATCAAAATCGATAAAGCTGTTTTTTAATAAAAAAATAATAACCGATGTTTTGGTGTTTTTTTTTGCCAAAAATGGGGTTGTTTTCCAAATATTTTTAAAACTTTTTTTGTGTAACTATACAGGCCTAATTGACATGTATGGTGCAAATTTTGTCGAAATCGATCAAATTATTTTCTCTAACTTTGTAAAAATGCAGACTTACAGCCATACAAACAGACATACTGACATACAGATATTTTGTAAAAACCACTTTTTTGGACTCAGGGGGTTAATAAACGGATAATTCCACAACAATCTGAACATCGATTTTTTTACGATCACTATTCTTTCTCTATACTATAGTATAGTGAGTAAGTAAAACGCAACTATTTTATTGATTTTGGTGATAAAGGAGTTTAAACTTATATATATATATAAGTTGCCGATTATTCTTGATAAAGGATTAGCTAATAAACATTACAGTGAGATACAAGGTATCAGACAATGCATAAATTTAATACTTTTTTCCAAATATATAAACAAAAAATAAGCTCAAATGAGGTTAGATTTAAAGAGAGAATTACTATATTTTATTCTGAAACTACTTTTGGATGAATATGTACAAACGGTAAATGCAAACAAAACTTATGTAATTCAATAGAGTCGGAAGATTGTTATGTGATTAATTAATTAGTAACTACCGGTTCAACGGTCGTCCTTGCTCGTAATCTGCCACACTATAGTTTAAAGTTAAACATTACACGTACACAATTTCGTAGCATTAGCGTAAATATTGGTCTTTTTGTATATTCATATCTATACATAATCATACAGATATGTAAAAAGTATTGGTATTAATTTTTGTTATAATATTATAATGTATCGGAAATACTAACCAGTACACTGGCAAATATACTTGGGACTTTAATATGGACTGTTAAATAATTACTTTTTGAATAAATTGATAGAGAATTAAACTTAAAAAACAAACTTAAAGGATGTTTTAATCTGATACTCTTATAGGTCTTATTTATTTTGTAATATTTAACTAATCCAATTATATAAGTTTCATATGCTTATTGATGAACTAGCTATATGCAAATTTGATATTCTTAGTAAAGTAAAAAAATTTCTAAATCTAAATGTATGTATTTCATAACAGATCTAAATTTGCACTTTAAGTAAAAAAACATCAGATTTCAACCTGTTTCTTTGTATTTATTAAAATGTACAAATATTGACAGTAAAACCACATTTTATTTTATATATTAACTATGTTTACTTTTATTATTTATATTAATTTTATTATTTTTTAATTTAACCAATAGTCTGTCGTACTCCACCAATATTTAAATGACGATTAATGCAGATGTTGAACAAATAATACGAAGGTGTGTGTAATATAATATATAGGTATACCGCAATTAGTTGAATCTTTGGGATTCCAAGATTAATGAGTTTATAGAGGAAATTCAATAGCAAATATATAAATAAATAAAATTATTTTATTTTTAATAACTTTTTAAAGTGTAGTAATTGACACTGAATACTTTTTTAAATATTTTTTTAATACAATTCATCATAAAACTAAGCAGAATGTATGTATTCAAACGCTTAGTTAATGTACACTTTTAAATTCACTTTAGAACAAATCAGAATGCATTTATTGATTTAACCTAATTAAGTGATTGATCGATATGTACCACTTTATTTTTTTAAAAAGTTCAATATTTTACCAATAAATCAAACCTGTATATTCCTGGAAATAATATAAGCAAACCGTATGAGAGTCTGCTTATCAGTGCTGTTTATTTAAACTACTGAATTAGTATATTGCGGTGTCTTGTTTCGATTTAAAATGGTTTTACAACTTCATTTTTATAATTTGTTGTCTAGTAACACTAGACTAGAAAAATAATTTTCAAATTAATGTATATACAGCTACCAATAGTTAACACTCTAGATTACTAATGGTGTTTCATATATGCCTAACTTACAATATATACACTTTTTGAGGAAAATTATTATTTAAACTGTCACTGAAGTTGTATCATTTGACAACCGACCCGATAATGTTTAGCTTGAAGTAAAGCCTTGTAGCTTTAATATTTGACTTCAACTTTAAATTAAATAAAATTTCGACCTACATTTGTTATTAATTGTTTTTAATTTTGTTTAACGTAAATAATTAAATTTAAAATAATTCCTTCTCTCGAAGAGGATTATAGAGTTTAATTGACTAGAAAAGTCAATAATCACTAATTTTATTTAATATTTAGTTACAAAAATAACCAATAACCAATTTATGAAGCTGTTAATTGCATACTACACGTTACACGTGTAAAAGTCAAACTCAGTAACTTTACAAATAGGTCAAATGTAATTGGCAGGGTTGCAATTTGTTAGTTGCATCCAAGATAAGTAACGTTCTGTTAATGGCATTAGTTTTACTACAGAGGCACAATCTGTTTTAAATTATTTAACCTATATTATTTTGAAACTCCCTTAACACTTTAATGGTTTAACTATTAAGTATTTTACATATTATCGTGTTGTATTTCAGTGCTTTGTTTCAAGTTTTGTATATAGTTTTGTTATTATGTTGAAAGAAAATAAAAAAGAAAAGACCTCTTTTAGTTACAAAAATAAATACTTGAGGTTTTAGTAAAGCAAAACGTTTTCTATTTCAAAAATTAGTTAATTGTTTAAAACAAAGTTGAAAATATAGGCCTAATTATGCTATACATACTTCAAAGTTAATGTATTTTTAATTTATTACAATATTCACACCAGTACCTTAGTTACTCAACAATAGTAAATATGTTGCGTGAATTAACTAAGCAATCACAATATATTACTTACCAAAAAGCAACTCCCATAGGCTGTTCAAATAAATAATAATAAATTATGAGAGAACATTTATTACATATTTCCATAAATTAAGTACGATATAATATATAATAAAATACAAATATACATATTATTTTTTGTTTAGAAATTATTCCATAATTTAGTATAGTATTACATTCAAGTAGTAAATATACTTAAATTATTTTGTAATATTAAATATTAATAAATAATTTAAATATTTAACTTTAACCAAAAAATAAAATTGTCCATATAATAATTAAATAAAGAGATGTTTTAGTCTTTGTGTTTATAATATATTATATTATATTATGTAAAACATTACAATTAACACTAAATAATACACAAAATATCAATAATAATGTTACCATAATTCAAAATTAAATCTAAATATATTAAATGAAATTACTCAATAGTTAACAAACATAATTTCAACATAATAACAAAACTATAGATAACCTTTGAAACAAAGCTCTTATACACAGCATGAATCATACTAATAGTAGCTTATATTGCTCAGGTGGTAATGACTAATTTTATAATGTGCTACAACCTTGAAATCCTGAATGAAAGTAAAAGTGTAAGAACTTGGTCTAATGTGTGTGATTTGTGTGTTGTATGTAAATATGTTATGGGTGTTTTCTTTTTTTGACTCCGGACTTCAAGGGACTATAAAGCCAGTAGGTGCATCAAGTCTACGTCTCCTATGCGGGACTTAGGACTACTTTTAGGATTTGTTGTATTATTTTCGCAATTAATTTTCTACGGAGGGCCAATTTTGTTAATCAAAGTAACGTAACAATTTATATACACATACATAAAGGTAAACACGTTTATAAATTTAATGTATTTAAATGTTTTAAAAAAAGATGTAATCAAACTACAATTAGTTTAATCTCACCATTATTTCTCAAGGTACAATTAAATATATGCATGCTTGATTCATTACTGGAAGATAAAATGTATAGTTAATTTGTTTTAAATATGTCTAGTTGAAAACCATACTTAAATTTTATTCTTTTCAAATATTAACAACAACAAATACGATTAGATGTTGCCTTCGTTGGTTCAGGTTTAACACTTCAGATCAAAGTTAATTATCATAGTTGTGTTGAATCACATGACCCAGAAAGTTATAATGTCTTTAAATAACATAACGTCTGGTTTTCGTGTATAACATTTCATATTGTATTCCTTTTCTTTTACAAAATAAGAATACATTAGTTTTAAGAATAACTAACAATACAATTATAAGTTATCAGTGAATATTTATTTAGTTTTAAGTAATATAATCTTGACAAAATTTAATAGATTTACCTTCTCTTCAAAATGAAATTGTTTTAAAAAAATTCGGCTTTATTATAATATTTGTAACTTTTAGTAACATAGGTTTTTATTTAGTACTTTTTAGTAAAATAATAAAAATTTTAAATTGATTTCAGAACAACGTATAACTGCAGCAAAGGCAATATAAAACAGTTTCACAGACAGAAAAGAGTTTGACGTTAAACGCTTTCCCGGCAATTAGTCTGTTTAAGTCAAGGGATTGTCACTGACGTACAATTTGTTCCACAGAGAGCGGAAAAGAGTTTTATCTTAGATTTTGTGTAGTAAGATTGTATTGATCAAAAATAAAAATTATTACCTTTATTACGTTGCAATAGTTTTATTTTTTTATTTTTTTTTATTAAGACGTATATACTTAATTTAGAGAAGAGCAAAGTAAATTAAAAGTACAAGGCATTCAAGCTTCAGGCTTTACTGAAAGACACGTTTTCTTGTAAAATTTCTTTATAATAAAACCAATTCTGTGGCATGCAAACATGATAAACTAAACACTTCCCAGTTAGTTGTTGATTCATTAAGCTATAGAATAAATATTCCTTTGTTTACTTTTATCGCATAAAAAGCATATTCCAAAAAGATAAACCTTGAGCGAGAAAAAGTGCAGCGAGAGTTTACTGATTTGTGTCCGTAGTCTTAAATGTTTGTTTTTTAATTTATTGCAAATTGAAGTTATAATTAACTAAAAATGTATGATATTGACAAGGTCACTAAATTATATTTATTATTATATGTAATTACTGGAGGTGATATTATTTAAACAATAATTAAATTGTTCATATTACAATTTACACAAGCGACTATAAGAATGCTTACATTTTGGAAAACACCTTATCACAGTAAGACTGGTAAGTGGTGTTCTATAGACTGATTTATCTCTTGGGACATTTTACAAAAGTATGTTGTTAAAAAAATCAAGTACATAACACTGTGTTCTGAATATTTTAAAATAGGTAGTTTGTTTTTAGCATGTGTAACTTTTATAGGCGTCAATAATGTTTAAAAGTATAAACCCCGAACTCATTTTTAATTGGTTTAAAGATAAAGAATACTTGAAAGATAAATTATTTAAAGCACTTGTGCAGGCCAAATTACATCTAGCGAAAAGGAAATTCAAGTGTTCCATTACAGAGTACAAGCAATGAGTAACTTCAATAAAATACCAGATTGATTAAAACTTGCAAAAAAATTGTTTAAGTTACATAAATATGTGTACAGAATAGATACAATAATACCCAATAAATTAAACCATGGATGTAAACGTTAATTCAAATGTTTTTAATATGGACTAGCACATGTATTTTATATTTAGCATAAAGTATAATTACCGTTACAAATGATAATTTTAATATCTCTAGATAGAATAAAATTGTATATTATTGTTAAATACGCACTTAAACAAAATAAATAAAAAGTACAAAGTGCATTCTTGTAAGAAGCTGATATAAATAATAAGAAATTAAACCTTAGCCAAAATATTTAATACATGGCAATTTTTTTATTTCAGTTCTTTCGATAATTTTAGAAAGGGTTTAAAACTACGATTCAAGAAAGTTATCGAAACAGAGGAATACAATAATTATAAATATTAAAATAAAATTCATAAAATTACAAGTGAAAAAACATGGACCATGTTACCTACCCGTGGTAACACTCTACCAACTGAGCTATCCCGATCCTCCAGATATTGGTCTATGTTATCTCACTTGTACGGTTTTACTGCATTTAACATCGACCAATATCTGGAGGATCAGGATAGCTCAGTTGGTAGAATGTTACCAGGGAGAGGTAAACGTTCTGAGTTCAAATCCCGGTCTTGGTGTATGTTTTTTTTCACTTGTAATTTAATTAATTTAACCCTTGCTGACGAAGCGTGTAAGCAGGTAATTTATTACAAATTGAAAATAATATAAATATATATATAAAAAAAAAAAAAACAGTTTGCCAATAAGTTTTCCTTTAAGCTATTCCAATATCACTTACACAACGTCAAGATTCAGTAAATTCGTACCGATTATTTACTTTCTCTTTGGTATGAGATAAAAAGTAAATTATTGTAAGAATAAAATAAAAATCATTTTTATAAACAAATACATCCCTGAGTTCAATTCTCTCGGTACCCCCCCCCCCTTAAGTTCCCCCCCCCCCCCCCCAATTGTTTATATAAACTGCAATACAAGTTATATGCTCTTTCGAATTTCATTGTTTTCAACTTGGCAAACATTTTTCCTTCTCAAATCAAAATTGTCATTGTAGTTTTGAACTGCCATCAAAGTTAGTTTTTGTAATTTGTTGTTTCTTATGAAGCTTGTTAGGACATAACACATCCATGGTAAACAAACCATAAGGTTTTTGGTTTGTTTTAAAATTTTATAGAAGTCTTGTTTTTGAAACAATGTTTTGTTTATCTTTATTGTACTAGTTGTACAAAGGGTGATCCTATTCCCATATTTTATTCATATAAAATATTTTGTTGTTACACTTTTAACAATTCAATATTAACGTTTATTATTTTTTAAATTGTTTTAATCACACCGAATATTGTTGCTTTTTTAAAATAAAGGAACCAAACTTTAGAAAAATAGCCATGTGAAAGCAAAATAACTTATAAATTATGTATTTATAAACTGAAAATAACCTTGCATAGTTTTAATTTTGTTTAAAATAATTTTAAAATATAAATTTTGGTACGCATTCGTATAAAATTAAGACATTATGTGGTTTTATTTAAATACTTCGTAAAACCCACAAAATTTTAATTTTTAAACAACACTAAGTATTCATCTTACATAATGTTATCGCCTTGCTTTGGACGTAATTTACAGATCAAAGTGTTCCTCCTTCGCGTTACTGAGATATGTAAATTGATGTTCTAAAATTATATCTAAGATAAGACTGACACAACAAGGCTAACACTTTCATAGTTACCTCAGTTAATCTTAGTCTGGTGTCAATTGCTTATGCGGATTTAGTAGATATGTATATATATTAATGCAACTTGCATATTTTAAAACCATATTCGTATGCAATTTTTATAAACCGTGGTATTTGCTTTTCAATATAAATATCTTTAACGTTATTGTTAGTAAGTCACTGAGGAATATGTAATATGTTTTTGTGTAAAGGGCACCCGCATAAGCTTCCAATCTAAAAAAAAAAAACTGCCCAGAGAGAGGGATAAGTTTGAAGACAAACTTTCCTCATTTCTTATCGTCTAAATTGATCGAGTTAACACAAATATCTGTAATGGCGAAACTTTCATCTCAAAAATACATATTCCTACAAAGCAATGCTTTCATAAAAAAACATGTTTAGATATTTAAAAAAAAATTTATTTTTATTTTTAAACCAATAAAAAAGTAACACAAAAACAATAATTTATGTGTTTTTATCTTCTGTACTTACGGAAATATTAATAGTGAACTTGTTATTTTATTCTAGGATTAATAAAAAGTTGTGTAAAAATAAACAGCATAACTGTTTAACAAATATGTAAGAAATTTTGAGGTTAATCGTGCAAGTAAAAGTCTCACTTTAATATAGACTTTTTACTAATCAAAGTAAAATGTTATCTCAAAAAGTGATAGTTTAGGTATTTTTATCTGATGTTAAAGTTTAATTTATCCTTAGTATCCTGCAGGAATGATTTAACTTATAAATGTTATAATTATTTGTAACAAATGTAAATATAGCCAAACCAATACAAACATTGTAACTAAAGTATTACTAACCCAGTGCATGTTGTAAGTTTGAATACGTTTATTTTATAATTTAGTAAAATCATAGAACTAATTTCATCTGTATTTTTTTTTCTGCTGCTATACAGGTTTTTTAGTAAAATAAGAAGATTAGTAAACACTTGTAAAGACTGTTTTGAGATTGGAAACAATAAGTTAAATTTAAGAACACCATGGCGATTCTATTTGTTTTGATTTCAATAATATTTCAGTAGGAAATAAGATGGCTTGAATTCTTTTGTTCATATGTATGGTTCAACTGAAGTATGAGAAGACGAAATACAATTCATCATATAGCAAGAGCTTAGTTACAACAATTCCTATAGATGCCTGACTTTGTTCGATAAAGTGGGAGTTATTAGTTCAGTTCTGATACTTAATAAGCTTATTTCCTTGGTATATACTGAGCTTTGTCTTTATTTATATAGCATTTCATAAAACAGTAAGATTTAGAAGTTTGGTACACTTGCTAAATTTGATATTTTGTCCTTTGCTTAATTTAGCTATATCTATGATAGTTAAAAACAAAATATGTAATTTTTATAGAATCATTTTCCGAACCATCTAGTTTTATAAATAGTAAACGTATTGCTATTCAGTGCATTCGTTTAAGGAAATGGATGTTCGACCTGCAAAGAAAGAATTGTCGACATCTTTGCAACAAATCTTGTCTTACATGTTGAAAGAGATTTACACGAATTTATCTGAAAGCAATCAAAACGAAATTTGTGTCATAAATAATAAATGTAATTGTTTAATATTTCCTAATGATTTTTGTGAATAACGTATTTAGTGTGTAAACTGGTATAATCGGTTTATAAATATTCTGTTATTATCGCTTATGTAAAAGTCATAGTAATCTATTTCATTGCGAATGATTATAAATTACATAATAATAATATTATTATCAAGGTGTATGACGTAGTTATTCAAAATCAAAAATAATTTTGAAATATATACAGGTAGTATTTCATAATGCCATAAAAACGATGTAGTGCAGGTATTAAACGTTATTTCAACAAATATTTACAAAAAAATAATATTTTAAATGAATTATCTCTTTACTTATAAGTGGTTTTTTATAATAATGTTGTGTGATATGTCAGCTTACTTCTGTATTAACTTTTTTACTTAGCCTTAATTCTTTGTTGAATGTGTGTGTGTGTTATTTCACGAAGAAAACATTTCTTATTAAATAGTGTATCATAAAAAAAAATATTAAATTATAAATTTGATATGTCAGATGTTATTAGTACTATTTATTCGCCAACATTATTAAAAAAATTATGTTGTTATAGCAAAGTGATACATAATCTTTTGCAACGTATTTATGTCCGAAAGATTAGTTACAGTGTATCTTGGGCCTTTTAATCGACAAAAGAATCCATGAAACATAATTAATACTCAGTCTTGCTGTATTGAGTCCTTATGAATATATATATTTGTTCTTTGCAATTGGGAGAAGAACAAGTTAAAAGTGAAAATAATAAATTTTGAATATGCAAGTTATTCTCTTACCATGTGTTTGTTATTTCAGACTTTATTCATTCCTTTAAATATACATTTGTATCAAAAATTAAGTTTACTTGTAGTATATTTTTGTTATATATACGAGAAACATGGTCATCGAAATGAGCATAAGGGTAACGTATTAAACATAACTTACAATTTAGTTGTTTAGTTATTGTTTTTGTTCTTTGTTTTGTGGTTCGGGGTTTTTATTCAAATCAGTGTCATTTTGTCGCCACAGTGCTCTTTTATTTGTATGGTCGTAAAATTTTGGCTCATACAAAGCATACTGTATTTATAACAATATTAGTAAATAAAAAAAGAAATCCATTAAAACAATTTTATTCCTTAAAAATGTATTTTTTGCAACAAGAAATTTAAATACATTTTGAGAAAATCTTGAAATCTTTTGTAAAAAACCACATGTATAAAAATCAGACTTTTTATGTTGTTAAAATTTGTTTTAAATCTCGTAGCTTTTCAAAGACATCGTATTACTTTCAAAATTTCAGTTTAACAAAGTGATAGCTAAAACAATACAATAGTGGAAACAAGTTGTTAGGATAGAAAACAAAAATACAAGGTCAGTTGACAAATTCTAACCATATGTCAAGGACAAACTTATGGAAAAATTTCAAATGTCTATATAACTAAAATAAATTGACATATTCATAACAATAACCTAATATGTTTTGAAGATTCAAAGTTAATTAGCTCGACTAATTTTGCACATGTACACATGCAATTTTGTATTTAAATTTTAAAAGTGGATTTATATTCTATAAACTAAATCCTGTTTTCTTGGATTTAAGACAATTGGAACATCAATATTTTACTCAAAAGTTATAGAAATGGCTTACGTCAAAATTATTAACTTATACTGTGCTAGCAAGCTCTTAATGTATTAAATTTGATACACACTATATGTTACTAAATCAAATTACATAAATTTGTACTTAATCATTAGAACATTTTTTATATTTATTTTATGCTACTTACTTTTTATAAGTAATTGATATAATAAATGTTCAGAAACATATAATAAATGTGGTCACATTTAAATTAAAATAATGTCTTTACATTATTGAAAAGAACACATTTGTTTTGAGATACAGCAATACAAATAGTTCTAATCACTTAAACTAGAATAGTTGTTTAATTTAATACCTCACCCATAAAAAAATAGTATTTTATACCAAAATTAGTTTATTGTTTAATGTCAATATATATATTTTATTTATAGAATATACCATTCAGGTGAAACATATGCTATATCTGAAACACAATCGGGTTAGGAGGACGATGCACAAAGGTTTGTCAACCGTTCATCAATATGGTAGTAGGTGTGGTTCAACATGGCAATGATGGATGACTGCAGATGCTTGGTATCATTTGCGACTCCAGCGGGAATCTAAACCGTAGTTTTATTAGATACAATGTTTACGAAGTAGTTTATATAAAATATATTTGGACAAAGCATTAATCCATCCTACAAACAATATTTTATGCCATTAAACACTTTTTAAGGAATTTCATACAAATATCTAACTATTCATTGGCAAAAGGCAGTGACAACCAGAAAAAAATATTTTTAAAGGAAATGGTTTAGCCTATGGAATTGGGTAATCAAAATTATTCCAAAACGAAATCGACCCATCAAAACATGAGTGGGAAAGTAAGCATTTTATTTGTTTTCTCTCGCATATAACTTTTATGAGGATTTGCTAAATTTTCATTTATTTTTTTATAAACTAAAAACAAAATGACACATCTCATACAAATATTAAAAAGTATTACGAAAAAAAAAAATGCATAGGCCTACATGAGAGGCATGATATAATACACAATATTATAAACCAAGCTGTAGTCTTTGTGTTCCTGAGAGACGAGGATTTATTTTTATTCCCGCCCAAAGCAGACAACAGTAACAGTTGAAAGACATATTTTTCTGCTAATGAATAGCTATAAAACACAGACATGAAATGAAGTCCTTCCTCATTTGACAGTACAAAAACATTTAATAGATGTATCGTGTAATGGATCAAGTATATTTTTCAAAGTAATGACTAAAATCGTTGACAAAACTATACTATCAACAATCAATATATTGTTTCTATTTTATTGTACTCATTATTAAAATTTTTAAATTAACAAATACATACTAAATTTCGTTCCGATCCGTTCAGTAGTTTTTGAGAAATCGTGATCAGTGGGACAGTGGATTTGGCTTTTATATATAAAATATATATAAGATATATTATTATTATTATTATTTAAACTATTCGATCGATTTCGAAAAAATTTGCACCAAACATGTCAATTAGGCCTGTATAGATGCACAAAAAAGGATTTTGAAAAATTTTGGAAAAAAAACCCTTTTTAGCCCAAAACCCCCAAAATCAGTTATTATTATTATTATTACCTAAACGAGAATTTTTAGAAAGATGCGGTTTTTTGCATATGGTAGGATACATTAAGGGCTACAATTAAGCCAAATTTTATCAAAATCGTTGCAGCCGTTTTTAAGAAATTTAGATTTTTAACGTTTTTTTGGCAATTCTTGGGGGGTAAACCCCCTTAAAGAACAAAAATTTGAAAAAATGAAAAAACGCCTGGAGATATGCCAGAAATACACCTACATACTAAATTTCATCAAAATTGGACCGTTGGTATGGTCTCCAGCTCTGTACACATCCTTACAGACACACAGACACACGGACAGACATCACCAAAAAATCACCTTTTTGGAGTCAGGGAGCACCAAAACAAAAAATTCCACTAACAATATTTTTGAGTTCAGGGAGCACCAACACAGATAATTCCACTGAAAATCTTTTGGGGGTTCAGGGAGCACCAAAACAGATAATTTCACTAAAAATTCAAATTCGAAAATTTTGACGAAAACAATAGGCCTACTTTCTCCATATACTACGTATAGGGTTGTGAAAGTAATAATATGTATCAGACTTTGTATATATGTCATAGTTTTTATAAATTAGATATAACAAAGCATCAAACGCAGTAATATACTTTAATTGCAGATTAATTGAAGCTGTTAAAAATTTACCAAAGGACTCGGTTGTTACAAGCTACAAAACAATATTGACTCTTTGTTGTTGGAGTAGAACCTAAAACTTCATATTTCTTAGTCTTTATAAATGTCATCCGTAAGAAACAGTGATGATTTTAACCTTGGTTTTTATTATGAAATTGGCAATACTTAATTGCCATACGTAATACTGGACTAATCACAACAGACGCATATTTCGTTTTATTTTTTGTTTTTAATTACGTTGCTTCAACTGACAAAAACAACTACAATTTGTTTATTATAATGCTTTTCGAAATTATTTGCCTATGCAAAATTTAAGTTTAACAATATATTTTTTTTCTATTTTTTTGTCGCTTTTGATTGAAAGGATGTGTCCCTTATTTTTCTTTGTTGTCTTTCCTCATCCAACACAATCATCAAAAATTCTTCGTCGGTGTCCGAGCTAGATTATTTTGCAATTTACGGTAGTTGTTACAGTAACAGCAAATTCAGACTAACTGATGGTGAGGTGGAATGCGCGCGCATCCTTCCGACACATGTCGGGACGTTGCGAATCTGATAGATTTAGCCACTCCATCGGAATTCCGCGACAGACCGGAAAATTCGGCTCCGATCTGATCTGATCTGATCGTACAAATATAGCCGTAGCTTAACTTGTCCATGATCTTAATTATCTTGTCGTTTATACTCTCCACCCGTCTGTCTGTGCCACTAAGCTGCATCCCAAACGCTCACGCATTAAATATGTCACCTTATCGTACGCCCTGATGTTCGGCTTTAATTTATCTAAAGTGGGAAATTGTTCAGCATGGAAACCTGTTGTAATAATGCTGGCTGAATTCAATAATGATATACACACAAAACCTCTGTTCTAGCATGCCACTATCTAATCACGCACATAGAAGCTCTACGTCTGCCCAATACTGTGCCACCGACTTATGAGGCAATTGTATCCCGTTCTTCAGCTTCATCGTAAGAATTTCCATCTCTTGAGTAGGCGCAAACGTAGCTATACACATGTCCAAAATCTGCCCACGTGAAACCGTTATTTTTGCGTTCATAGTTCTCATAAGGAACCAATACGAACACGTCCAAGAACTTGGGAATTATACCAGCTTCTTTACATCCAACCATCCTTTCGAATAAAACGCACTCTCAAACCGCGTCAGGTGGTCCAAAATGGCCTCCCTCGAAGTTCCACGAAACTTGAATGGATCGAAAAAATGTAAACGCTCTGCCATTGCGCTTTTGTTCTTATTTAAAGTAATTAGCCTACAACTTACCATATTCTAACTACAGTATTATTCATTTTTATGTCTCCAGTTGCAATAGTTTAACAACTAAGTAATGCATATGTATAATATTAATATATATACCTTTTTTTCCGTCTTGCAACTTATTTTCTGTAGTGTAAAACTACGCGCGTTTCAGGAACACGTTCCCATCTTCAGGTTTTATATTATGACGTGTTCACATGTGAGTAAAATTTTATTTAAATTATAAAACCTGAAGATGGGAAGGTGTTCCTGAAACGCGCGTAGTTTT
>JAGFPH010001994.1:111342-128576 GCA_018207615.1 Philaenus spumarius
GGTATCGACCTTGACATTTTTGGGGGTGAGAAATCGATTGAGACCAAAATCAGATCCGTGGGATTAACCGTTTTGAAGTTAGTACCGCTTTCTTCGAAACGGATACTCCTATTAACTCGAAAATGGTATCATCAATCTCTCGCTCGAAAAAATTGGTAATTGATACAGCATCTATTTTGGTAAGGAAAGTTGTGTGATGTGCACACCAGATGTTTTATTTATTCCCTCATTCAAAAACTTATACATTCAAATCTTTACGAATTTTATGAAACAGTAATTTCGGTACAAAATCAACTGAGAAGTCCTGATAGTAGTTAATAATGTGCCCAACCAAAAGGTAATTTAAAATTTTTTATCAAGAGCGTATATTATATGTACCTATTTATATATAAGAAAAAACTGTTATTTAAAGAAGATAACTTCTTTTGAGTACCTATTTTGCATTGAAAACACTTACATTTTGTATCCGTTTTATTTCGTTAAATTGTATAAATGTTTAAAATAAAACATTTAAACATATTAAAATTAGTAAATTTAAATTGTTTTATATTATTAAGAGTTCGTTTTCTGTTTGAAAATTAATTATAAACACTCATACACATTTGGAAAATCTGTATTACTTATCATATGTATGCTTTCCTATTTGTTAAGATTTAACGGCATTTTTTTATATTTTAAGAAAATTAGGTTTAATAGAACATATAATACATTTAAGCTTAAAAAACAATTATTTTGAACCGAAACTAAATATGATTTAACTAAAGTTTTAATTTAAAGTGGTTCTTCAATTATTAACTTACGAAATTAAAACTATATTTAGCTAATAATCTACTATGCAACAAGTGATACAATTTGTAAATTTTACAGTAAACTTTTTAAATAATTTAACAAACGGGAAAAAGTATTTAAATTACTTGTTGACAAATTGTTCACAAAAGCTGAATAACCAAAAGCAATTTGTGATAAATTTATTGTTACTTGTTAAGTAAACAGAAGAGTCAGTATTAATAATTGTTTCCCCAAGTATGTTTATTCGAAATGTGGGTTACCCACTGCTTATATTTGTTGAAAATAAGTTATTGATATAGATGATATAAATTTAAACCAACTAATAATGATGGTAGTAAACACATTAAATAATAATTTTAACTCTTCAAATAATGAATGGTCAAAGACGAACTAAACGTTTCTTTTATACTACGCGGTCATTCTATAAATGACAGTTCCGAGGTCAATTAAAAATCACAAATATATACCCATATAACATCGTATACCCAAACTCACGAACCCTTCCCTACACGACATGCACATATTTATACACACAAACATTCATTAAACCTGTCCTGTTTATAAAATCAGGAGTAATTCGTTTTACTTAGTACTTAGTTGTTACTTTATGCAGAATGAATTTTCATAAGTTTATTTTACGATTAATTAGTTGTAGTTACATAATACCAAATAAAAATATATTATATTAATCCTTGTCATTAAAATTTCCGAGTTCCCAGAATCTCTCAACAAATTGTTTCAGCCACAAATTGCTATTTAAACTTTACCGTTGGCCACTTTTTATTTTTTCGTGCTAATTACCTTCTAGGCAATTGCCAGATAATAATTAACAACTTCCTTTTGTACATAAATCTTTCTTTTTTATTACAATGTTATTTTTGTGTTTTATTAGTTTATTTTAATTTTTTATTTTAAAGGTGGTTGTAGATTGATACATTATTTTATGGAAACTTATTGATAATTTGTCCATATTAAAATATGTTAATTAAGTTGTTTTAAAATGTGGATTTTTAATAATATAAATTTTTTCTTTTGATAAGTGGCCGATTTCTCTAATATGGACAATATGTGAAGAATTTTTGATAAGTCTCGAATAAAATGCCTTCTACGGTAACTTGTCTGATTACATTTTATGAATTTTATCATGTAACTGGCTGGGATTTATGACAACCAATTAACCCCGTATTTAATGGTTATACCATGTTTTGAATAAAGTTGGATATACACTATATGTTAAAGTTCTTTTATATCAGATTGTTTAGTGTTTATTGTTTCCCCCTTAGATAGTTACTTAGAAACCTTAATTATTCCTATCTCAATCGAAACATCGAGGACAATTTGACTATAAATTACGTATATATAAATAATCACCCTACATCATTTTGTAACTCAAACAATTTAAGAAAGGTGGTTACAAAGTAGTTGTATCAGTTTTATAGATTTAAAGGTCAGTCATTGACCGATAGTTAGTAAGAAATGTCATAAAACAAAAAGTGTAATCGTCCTAGTTTCTTATGAAATTTGAGTGCTTCGAAAGAAATTTGAAACATAATTAATTGTTCTTACACACTTAAAAGTAAATGTCTACCATTATGTTGAATATTTAATGATATCGTAATAAATTATGAAACAAATAAATAGTATACAAAGATAATTTTACAAACGACTTCAGGAACATTAATTTATCTACATTACCTTATTTTCCCATCATTCAAATTGTTTCAATTGTTTAGACTTATTAATACCTATAAAGATTTCAGTGCTGGAATTGTTGTTACAAGGTAAAACAAAATTTACATAGTCAGTTTGGGGAAATATTTATTGAATAACAACTGAAATTCATGTTTTATAAAGGGTTTTAATTTGATGTATTACACGCCATAAATATTTTCAGTACAAATATTTGGTGTCATGGGGTGATAGGAGTGGGGTTGGGGATTTAGCTAATATGTTTTCCAAGGTTCTGTTTAAAGTTGAATAACTGACCCGAGAACATATATGATAGACATCTCTTTACATCTTTTAAATATTATAGAATTTTGTATGCAGTAGTCAACGAATAAAATTTGTGTGCTTAACGAACTTATGCGTTAGCTGGTTTTTATTTTGTTTACCACAGAAATGTGTGATTTTATTTTTTGTACAAGTCATATATGTAAATTAAACATTTTAAAAATTGTGATCTAAGAAGGAGAGGAGAGTTTGGGACTTCGTAATCAGGTTTTCTAACGTTCCTTCGAAAGTCGAAAAACTGTTCCGAGCTCAGATTTGCCATACCTTGTTCCGTCTTTTAATAACATAGCCTTAATTAATATTTTTAATTATTGGAGTTTATTGTATGATACAATTTTAAAAAATCGGCAAATATATTTATTTGTAAATATAACTATATTGTATTTCTTTTAAATAATTTATATGTTGTGTTTCAATTTAAAGCCAGTAATAATTCAAACTAATTCTGGCAATTTTCTTTCCTACTTACTAATAAATATCAATAGTAAGTTTATTATATTGTAATAGCTATATTAAATATGTATGCATACATTATACAATGTATTATAATATTGTCTTTAAACAGTGATGATATACCGAAATTGAATACTGTCAAATATTACAAGGGATTGGAATACCATCCCATTGATATAATATAAATCCTCAATTAAAAGTAATTTTTATCCTCTTAATTATAAAACTGATTTATTGCTTTGGCATAAACATAAACATAATCTTTAAGTTTCTCGACATAAAAGGCTTATTATTTTCAAACCGATTAAATGGGTGGTTTTTTAGCTTGTATTTTGTATATATATACAGTACTAGGGGTTTGTTTATTGGCGATTTTCTTGTTTCGTTATTTTTTAATATTTTGGTGATAAAAAAGAACGTGCAGATAATTTATCGGCAGTGAAGTCAAAACCTGTTTTTGATGTAGGCCTATTTGTTTTAAAGTATGACTTCATAAAAATCATAAATTCTGAGGTACATTTAAAGTTGTAAACAAATGTATATTAAATTGCTTAGAATCAATCAGAATGCAAAATTTATAAATTCTTAAGCAGGTAACAGTGTGTATAATTATTGTTAATGTTAATAAGTGTCAAATGAAATAATCAAGGGACATTTTTAAAAGCTGATAAAGTAGTTGGCGATATTTTCTTGATCTGTATAATATGTACCCTGTTGAATAGATGAGTTCTGACCTAGCCACCTTTCAGTTTTAATTAATCGCTATTTTAATTCAGATAACGTCCCAGATTTTAGTGGATTTTATAAATAAAATCTTGTTGGGATTAAATAAAATAAAGAAGATTTATATACATTTTACTGTAATAATGCTTTTCAATAATCATTTCTATATGAAACAAACCTCTTATGTAAGGAAAACAACGATATAAATCTTAACTCACCTGTTAATGTAGAATCGGTATTGGCTAAAACTATGTTTGTAATTATAAAACTTTACTAACTTTAAAATATTTATTTATGAAACAATATTCAGTAAAATAAAACATCAGAGGAATATTTTGTTAGAATCATCACCAAATATTCCTTGCTAAGATTTTTTGTTCTATTTTCTAGAATTTAGAATTTATAAAATGCATGTAAATATTGCTGTATTCATTCATTTTACACTGTAGATCCATAGTAAGTAAATAGGTAACTGTGTTTTAATATGGTCAAGTGTAACTACAAAAGTAAGGTGTGAGCAGTTATACTATCGACCGAAACCCGAAGTTTACCGAATTACCCCGAGATCAACGCGGCTTACTGACTCCAGTCAACAACAAAACGTCGTCTGTTTTACTAATTTTATGGAACAATAAAACAAGATTTTTCACTAATTAACTGATTAATTTTTATAAATATGATAAAAAAGGTATATTTTAAAGGTATATGTTTATATTGATTTTGTTTAGATATAAAGAGAATATAAACATTAACTACATTTAATGTGTACAAATAATTAGAAACATATTACTGTAGATACTAACCGGCTGGATTACTTAAAACTAAGAAATATATATTTATATCTTCAGTATACAAATTTGTACTATAAAATTTAAAACAAATTAATCAGTACGAATAAACTACTCATACACATATGATTAGCTAATATTTTAGTAAGTTTGTTGAATAGTAATTTATACATACCATGGCTGTTCAGACGATACCTTCCGATCAGCTGGTAGATCCAAAATGGTTTCCCTAGTAACACAAATGATTTATTATTAACCATCAATACACACATAATTGCTGTAAATTGGTTGGTTTTTGTATTCAGATGGTATGAGTTCGACAAGTTGTTTTCAATAATGTTATGAATGACATTCATGGTCTTTCAAAGATATTTTATTTGTACTTAATGCAAGTCGATGATAACTACCCAGGTTTTACGCATATAAAAAAATTATACAAATATTTTTGCAGAAGTTGGTGCAGGCAATGTGTTTAATGGATAAGGTAAATGACGCCTAACAATAATTATTGCTAATGAATAATTGCGTCAATCGATTGAACATAAAGTTAATTTAAACCATTTTTAAATGTTTCAGGTTTTCTAAACTTTCGTATTTAAAATTGCTACCATGCGATGGGTTTTGAAATTCTTTTCAATATGAGTGCATAAGCTTTTTTGACTGATCACAAACAATACAAATATTAGGTGCAGCTTTAGGTCTATCTTTTCGGACTACTGAGACGAATTTATTAGTAGATACTTCGACAAAACTGTAATTGGGGATGAGATATGAGCCGTTTTAAATTTTGAATCCGAGAACACAAAGATTATATTGCTTTAACTATAAACATTGAAAGGAAGTTTAAATAATAGGTCAAAACAAATTATCCATTTAAAAAAATTTTATTTAACAAAAGTTTATTACGGTGTACAAGTTCATGTCTTAATTAAATTATTATCATTGTTTCTTTATAGTGTTGGCATAATAAGTTTGATTAATTTCAACAATTAGTATATGAAGCATTAAGCAAAAACCAGTTAACCATTAATTAGGATAATAATGAAATTAATAAATGATTTACTTTTATGCTTCCAGTAAGTAATAACAGTTTACTCAGCTCAGCATTCTACTGACGTGAGATTAAAGACCAAGATTTTATGAGTTCAAACCTACTACATGAAGTAATATATAACTAAACGGGGTAGACAATGTCCCCTTGATCAATAGCAATAACAGTTAACTATTATGAGTGCCACTGTGTATGCAGTCACAAAATGAGTTATTTTATATTGTTATTACTGTTTATGTCAATGGCATAATTTGTTTGTAACATTAAACTTTATACATTATTAAACTAATATCCATCTACTTACTTAATTTAATAAATGCAGAGTAACACAATATGAATTTGAAAAATGTAATAATTTTGCTAAGCAACGGTTATATTAAATGACTTGAATTTATCTCATTTACGATCTTTCAACAAGAGTTTAAAACATGTATATATAAATAATAAACGACTTTACAATCTGACTTGTAATGTTTCTTGATTCTAAATTCAAATCTATATTATTGCAAAATAAGTTCCTGTAGATTGTTACTAGGAAAACTCTCTGCAGTACACAATAAAAGTAGGATTTAACGGGAAAGTTTTCACTTCGTTTAAAAAATCTCGACCTGCATCTTTCCTGTTCTGATTTTGAACGCAATGAAAATCGTCACGCTCGGATGAACTAAAAAATCGGATTTTATAAAATCTTTAATTTTAATAAAAGTATATTTTTCATATCGTAATGAAATGTTTTTATGTGATATTATATATATGTTATTTCAAATGGATAATGTAGTTTGTATTGCTATTATGTATGTTATTGAAGAGCATTTCATTTTTTATAAATAAAATTATTATTAAATAATATATATTCTATTTAATTTTTCTTGGTTTGATTTTTTTTTGGTAATTATAGCAAAATATTTAAAGGATCCAAAAAGTTGTTCAGCTTACATCAATTGCGGTTAAAGATTTTTTCCTAGGATCTTTTGGTATGGTGTGGATATTCCAAATCTAAGTTTGTGACCTCGAAAGTCGAGGGATATCTTTTGATGGCAGAAAAAAACTAATAATGTTCTGACTTTCAGTTTTTCATTAATAACTCGAAAACGGTCCAACAACCGTACTATAGTAAATTAAAGATGACAAAATTTCGAGTTGATATTATCAGATCGCTAAAAAGGATAACCGTCGCGCCCCTTATCTGAGAGGCTTACCTAAAGTGCTTAAGCCCGATGTCCCTATCAGACCGTTGGTCAATTTTACTTCAGCCCCGACCTATAAATTAACCAAACACTTAGACGGTATATTAAGACGAGAACTCGTATTTACAAATAACCACGCTTTGCGCAATAGCCTAGACCGCATGGATGAAATTAAATCCACAAACCTCAAAACCGGCTACAGATTTGCTTCTTTCGACATTGTTAACTTGTACACAAACATTACAATAGTTGAAACCATAGAAATCATTCACAATAACCTAAAAGAATATTCCAAATTACCCCCCAAGGCTATCGAAGAATTGCTCACATTAACCAGTACCGTTCTTAGTCAGAATTATTTCCAACTCAACAACAAATTGTATTTACAAAATTACGGCCTCGCAATGTGCTCCCTTCTTCCGGGTATCCTTTCTGAAATTTTCCTGAACGATTTTGAGAAAAAACATTTGTGGTCCGATTCAAACGAATTTAGGAATAATATTATTTTTTAAGGTAGATATGTCGACGACACCTTCCTGATATAAGATGGTAGTGACAGACAATTGACACCATTGAAGAATTATTTAAACAATATCCACCCCAATCTTAAATTCACACTGGAAACCGAAATGAATAAATTTCCTGGATTTAACCTTATACAAAGATGAAAACCAAATTTGTTACAACATATACCGCAAACCAACAGACACTGACCAAACAATCCATTCAACTTCACACCACCCAATAAACCAAAAACAGCAGCCCACAACAGCATGGTCCATCGCCTCTTGTCTGTTCCTCAAGAAATCAGATTATGACCATGAATTGAGTATTATTAAGCACATCGCTTCCATTAACGGTTGCAATAACACCCTGATTTATAGTCTGAATAACAAACGCATACGGAAGTGCTTTAATACTAATAAAGCACGGAAATACGTCTCTACAGAGTAAGTCTTAACCACACATTGCGCAACGAAATGTCCAACAACAATTTCGTAACCGCTTTCAAAACATCCAACCAACTGGAACTCCTACTTGGTAGTCACAATCACACCAGACTTGACTTAGCCTATAATACTGGAATATACCAACTTTCCTGTAGTGACTGTCCCAGTTTTTATATAGGCCAAACAAGCCAATCCTTCATTAAGAGATTCAAGGAGCTTTTACCAAAAAAGCACAAATAATCTAAACCGCCCCCCCAATCAAATTTCACCGAGCACCTGATAAATAGACTCCACAGCTACAGTGATTTCAGTACTAACATGAGCATCTTGCATCGATGTAATAAAGGCCGTTATATGGACACATGGGAGGAGTTCACCATCTATAGGGCTTCTAAGACCAACAATCAACACCTACTGAATGATAAGGTTTCTTTTCAAGCCAACATTGTGTTCGATACCTTAATTGATATCGATAACCAAAAAAAGCGCCTTCCTTTCGCCCTCTGGCAGACATTTATGCAGCAATTTCCGATAACATCCTAACTTAAACGCATTAGTCCGCTTACCCTCGGCCGAGTAACATGTACACACATTTTAGGGTTCTTGTTTTGTGTTCCGTGCATCGTGTTTATGTTCGTGTGTTTGTGACAAATGTTTTACGACAGTCTCAATTAACAGTGAGTGATGTAATTTTATGTTATTTTCGTGTTTTTGTGTTGTAATTAATGTGAGCGGATGATGGGGTAACCCGAAACCACGGTTGTCACAAGGTAAAAAACAAGGATTGGGTGCCCGCAGACAGGTAACTTATACCTACTTATTAAATTGTTATCATTTTCTAATCCGGGAGCTTACATAATGAAAAAAATCATGTTCATACTTGTTTATTTATTTTTATTCCTAACGTTACACTAAAAGTTACAAATTGCTCTTATTTAAAGGAATCTATGTACAATAATTACGTAGATACTAGAAATATTTAAAAAAAAAATCGTTTTTATGGTAACGGTTGAGGTTCTTCGTCCTAATGTTGGTTGACGTTATTTGCTGCCTCAGGTTGTTCATCGAGAATTTCTTTCTCCTAAACTTCCTAGCTCCAAAAATCCTCATCTTTCT
The DNA here is from genome assembly GCA_018207615.1 of Philaenus spumarius. Taxonomy (NCBI): domain Eukaryota; kingdom Metazoa; phylum Arthropoda; class Insecta; order Hemiptera; family Aphrophoridae; genus Philaenus; species Philaenus spumarius. Next base: position 120,413 of record JAGFPH010001994.1, read on the forward strand.
CCTCAGTGAGGTAGCTCTAAGTCTACGTCGAGTTCGATGTATAAAGCGATTGTGCAAAAACTATAAACAAGTTCTTGAACACAGTGGTGCGATTGAGACAAGTATATGCACTGTTGCATATTTTTTACAGCGGCAGAACAAAAGTTTCAGAAGATCTTGAGGAGAAGATTGTTTCATTATAAGAATTGGAGTGAGTCCTATGCTGTTCATTGAAGTGGGTCATGCATGTTTCACTTCTACCACTGGACCTGAAGGAATGCTCTGCAGCTGAGCAGATCAACAGCATTGAGTGTTGGAGGAAGTCGAGGAAAGCTGAACTTCGCCTTCGTTAATATCTTCACAAATAGATGATACCTCAGCTCAATGATGCTGAGTATGGTTTTTCTTTGCCATACATTGACACCTGGATTTTCTCTCTAGCTCTGCTGACGTCTGCTGGTGTTACATATGCCTTGTAGAACACCACAGCAGCATTCATGCTGGGGTGCTATCATTGATGTTGGGTTCTAGGGTACATAGTGAGATTTGCTCATGCCCGAATGGCGTGAAGGTTGTGTCACACCCATAGAAGGCATGTGTGAGAAGAAGGTATTTATTCGCTTTGACCGATGAAACAAACATTTAAACTCATGTTGAAACAAAAACACAACAACTGACGTATAACAAGTTGGTCCACTTCGACGAAAGGTTTTAACAGAAGAGCTCGATAGGAAGAAGGTGAGGCAATAGGCAGTCCCCCACCAGTCCGTTCCATTAAGGCGTAAAAGAAAGGTTCGACGGACCCACACGCGGGGAAAAGCCCACCCTTCCTATGATTCCAACGCTCTGTTCCACTCCGTATGTATTTTAACGTTACGAAACAACTCACCAAGTGGCTTTCTTTGATGTGCACGTATATAAAGGTATAAATCATGTGGGATTTCTTCAGGCAGAATATATTTTGGTTGATCAACTTTTTGTAATTTAGTAATAAAATCCAATGTTTATGTTAGTATACAAGTTGTCAATTAAGTCTGGGTACGGTTTAATATTTCGTATATAAGGAAAATTTGAAGGTAGATGTGATTGAGGAACCTACTCTATGTAAAAATACTATTTTATTACGATATTTAAAAAAAAAATCCGCCATCTAGGATCCGCCATTTTTAATGTAACTTTGTTTTTTTAAATAGGAAGCTGGTCATGTTATACATCATTTCGATGTAGAATTTCAAGAAAAAACCAACGGTGAAATTTGCATATTTGGGAGTAACTAGTTTGAGTTACAGCCAAATAATTGATTTATTTCAAAATTCATTTCGAGTAGTTCAACCAAATATCGTTGTGTGGCATATCGTTTGATAGTTTATTTAATTCTGAATCCAAAAAGAATAATAATTAATATTAAAACAAAAAGAGTACATCAAAATGGGGCAAAATCGGAAAACACTATTTCGTTGTTTTTAGGCCGCCATTTTTACTTGGTTGAAAATAAGGATTTGCAAATTTCACCGTTGGTTTTTTCTTGAAATTTTACATCGAAATAATATATCACATTACCACCTTCCTATTAAAAAAAACAAAGTTGCATTAAAAATGGCGGTTCCAAGATGGCGGATAATTTTTTTGATATCTTAATAAAATAGCATTTTTACATAGAGTAGGTTCCTCAATCAACTACCTTCAAATTTGCCTTATATACGAGATATTAAACCGGTCCCGGACTTAAATGACATCCTGTATAAATGGATGTACAAGCAAGTACATGGAAAACCCAGTTTATACCTAATAAAGTTCTTATATCATTAGAATATATGTTGGGAACAAGAAACCAGCAGTATAGGTAAAAGTCATAAAAATTTTGATTTTAAAATGTTCACAAAATTCCTTAAGGCCGCCTTCACACGAAGCCACTTAGCAGCGCTTCTCGGTGGTTGGTTCTCCCTTCACACGTAGCCACTTAGTAGCGCTTCTCGGTGGTTGGTTCTCCCTTCACACGTAGCCACTTAGTAGCGCTTCTCAGTAGCCGGCGTTGTGGCGCTGCTACGGCCGTAGTGGCGCTTCCACGCCCGTTGTGTTCAATATGTGCATTACTAGAAAATAGGTAACTATCGCATTACCAACTATCAGTCGTTGTAAGTGTTATCCTTCAAATACTTTCTGAAATTTTAAAGCTAACAAATGCTTTTACTAGGCTATATAACAACAACAAATTACAATTTAATGTAAAGAAACAATTTCCATAATAAAACAGAATTGTATAAGAACAACTGCTAATGAACTAAATGCAATTATTTATTGTTATTTAATACTAGAAGCGGCAATGTTAAATTTTTACGGAATTTTGTGTGTTGCAATTATTTTTTTTTTAAATTCGCCAAATAGGCCTATAGTAATTTTATAGCTTTTTTACAGAAAAAATACAAAGAATTCATATGTGCAACTAAAACATTAATTGATGTAAAAATTAAAAACGTTATTAGGCCAGGAAGCAAAATAATGTTCAGTAACGGAATAAATTTAAAACTTTAGGCCTACATAAAAATTAGTCCAAATTTTTTGTATTTTTTTTCAAAATAGCCTACATACAAATTTTGTAATTTAGTTATAAATAGACGTGTATAAAATATATGTCAATTTCAAAACTGTTGTTTAGTAAGCAAAATTTTTTATATTCGTACTACAAAACCGCTAACAAAAATACAGGCCTCTTTTGAAACACTAATTAGGAATATTTTTGTATGCTTTACCCAAAAATACAATTTTATAGTACAAAGTTGTAAAGACTAAATTATAAAATTAATTGAACTGTATACTTGAAAATTTAAAAATTACCTTATTTTTTAAGTGTGTTTCACTTTGTTTCACTAAATTAATACAAATTACGCTAAACTCTCTCTTATGTGTACTATACATTTGCAATCTTATTGCTGTATTCTAAATGTTTAAGGTCCCTTATAGCAGGCCAATTCTCCACTTCATTTATAAAATCTTCAATGTTAATTTTTTCCGTTATGTCACTCTCAGACGCCATTTCTTCAATAAATAAAACTTTCGCACGTCTGCAAGTTTCAACTGATCAATCAAGTCTGATTGATATTGTGTTAACGCCGGCCAGCAGCGCTGCTACGCGCCACGCATCGCTTCTCTTCCGAGCGACTAAAAAAGTGGCGACGTGTGAAACCTACCATTTAAAACTATGTTTCGACATCAGCAGCGCTACTTTTAATCGCCGAGATCTGCGGCGAAGGCAAATTCCGTAACAGGCAGTCGCGCTTCTAATTTAGTGGCTGTGGCGGTGTGTGAAACCTTCCATTTATTTCTAGCTTTAGTCGACGGAAGCGCTTCTTAGTGGCGCTGCTAAGTGGCTTCGTGTGAAGGAGCCCTAAAACAAACTCCAGTTGCATTCAAATGACATACATAAGCCTCAGAAAGAGTCAGAATTGATTCCAGAATTGACATTGAAAAAGCGTAAAAACCTGATAGTGCGAATAAAATTTTTTCCACAATTTTGCTTTATGAGTTCAAAAATGAGTCAAAATTTGAAGACAATTTGCTTTTTGCTTTCACGGAATGATTCTCTACAACTTTTAGGTAGGCGGGGTTTTGAAAAAATTTGATGTTGGAAAGTTACAGCACATTGAAAAGTTGAACAAATTTGCTGTTTTTTGGATCCGTATAAAAAACTACTGGCAAAATTTTGTATTTTTTCGATAAGAAATTTGGTCCTCTTTAATTCAATATAGTACGGTTGTTTACAAATAAGTAATAATAGTAATAAGCGAAAAACTTTAAAAAGTCAGAAAATTTCGAGGTTTTTCGACCACTTACTTCCGAAGGGGGAGGTTGTCCCTTACTTTCGAAGTCGCAAAACGGTCCTAGAAAAAATCTAAAGGTGGAACCCCCATATATACTGGGATACAATGATTTATAAATATATTATTTACAAAAAATCAATATTATTTTAGTGAAATGACTATATCATTCCAGCTGGTGAATATTTACGTTGCATTTCAATTGTAGTATTAAATAAAGAAGGTAAATACAGTAAATTTTGCTTAATGTAAAACAAAAAAAAAGTATTAAATGCGTTAAGGATTCCACTTTAAATTTTTAACCTATTACTTGAACTTTATTTGAGTTATACTTGTATGAACCATGTTAATAAAAGATCAAAACTCTAAACCATTTATTTATTTGGTTGAGATTAAAATGGTCAAAAACATACAGTATATTTGTGGAATAATTTACTTTGTATTAGTATATTATATTACAAGTCCCGGTAAATAGGGGTTTCCTTGCGAGCATTATTATTCTCATTTCAAGCAAGAACGGAAAACTTACCGTTCGAACTACTTATGGTATTTTACAATAATTCTACACAGAAAAAGTTACATGATTTTAATCAAGACATCATTATATTAAAAAAAGAACAATTAAAACTTGTTTGATATTTTGTTATATTTAAATTAAAAAAATTAATCAGCTGTTTAAATACAACTGATATGTTTTTTCTTATTTGTACAATCAGCTGGAGCACTGTATAATCTGCTGGTTCACCGTAAAATTTACTGCTCGGAAAATAAGGACTTAGGCCTACTTGTCTACGAACAGGTGTAGAAAAAGCTGTTTTCTGTGCAGCATAATAAAATTAGTTATAAACTTGCCTAACAGATAAATTGATACGCTGGTAATATGTTTTTGTTAATACAAAAGTGTTCTATAAATTTAAAGCAAACTGTACTTGCTTTAATCCAATTCATGTGCCTACCAATATAAAATGATCCAAACAAAGCAGTCCTTGTTCAACACCGCATCGACTACGCAATTATGCAGGCAATAAACTAAAACAAAGCGAATCACAGCCACCTGACGATTAACACCTGACCGAATATTTGAACACAAACAGCACGTGTATAATGAAAGGGTTTTCTGGATTTGCTATCAGAATAAAATTTACATGGGGTGAATAAAATCTATAGTCTAAAATTTGAAATACATAATTTAAATTATTATAAAAATCTATAAAACAACAAATACAAGTTGTAATTTCATTTAATTCGACCTATACACTTTTATATAAAACTCAAAACTGCAAATGAGTTTTTTTTTATTTGAGTTTATAAAAAAGTCTTTCACATAAATAATGTTGAACTATTAGTAAATAAAAAAGTATAAATTCCATTGATTTTGATGAAGTTTCTGTGTGGCTTGTCAAACAGTTTTCTGAAGAACTTATCAAACCTCTTCAGGTTTTAATAAACTATTCAAGCTAAAAAATTAGTTCTCATCTAGATAAAAAGCGGCTATGGTCTATCCCTTATTTAAAAAGGAAGAAAGAAATGATGTTAATAATTACATATCTATTCCTGTGCTCCCTGCATTTAACAAAGTTTTAGTTAAACTGTTTTTATTGTAGCTTCTTAGATTAATTAATTAATTATCTTTACGGTAGCCAATATGATCAATATGGCTTTCTAAAGGAAAGTCCATTTATTAGTCGAGTTAATAGACTTCTTATTGGAAGTTATTGATAAAAGGCGAAGTTATAAGCATTTTCCAGAACTTTTCCAAAGTTTTTGAAAGTGTTAATTTGAAGTTTGTCATTTAAGAAATACAAAAATATTGGTATTATAGGTATTGTTCTTCCATCACTATCGACAAAACAATATATATCCAATAAAACACAGAGTGTTAATGTTACAGAAAGGCTGTCCAAAGAGACTGAGCTGATACAGGGAGCCCAGCAAGGGTCAATTTTCGGCCCAGAATTATTTTTATTCAATGTTTGATTTCTCATCATGAGTTTATTCAAATAGGGCAATTCAATTTGCTTTTAAAACAACACTAAGTTTTCAAGCAGATTCTGTTCAAAAATGTTATGTTATAACACACTAAAATCCGAGAATTCTCAAATGTAACCACTAAAGTAAACAAGAAAACATTATAGGTGGTAAACTTAAGCCATATGAGCTGGAAGTAAATTATATATATATATACATCAGTATTTGCATTCTAAACAATTCTAGGTATGGGCTGGAATAAACAGCGTATTAAGAAATGCAGAGTAAAAATAATAACCATATTTATTCCTAATTATGACGTTACAAAACTTGATTTTATGAATGAAAATTGTCATAACGAAGTCAATGTGATGTAGCAAACACATTTACTGCAAACAAGTAAAACGTAAACTGCGAGGTCGAAATTGGGGCAGGTTTTTTATGTTTTTAAACAACGTCTCAGTTGGCCAGAATCATCAACCTCATTGCTGTTATTGTCTTGAGAGTCGAGGTTGTTATTTAACCGGTTTTACAGCACGTGCTATGTTCGTGTTGTTTGAATACATAATGACATATTTTAACCAATCACAATTTGCTGGTGCATAATCGTGGCTAGAGTAAATATCAGCTTATTTTAACAAATCCCAATTTGGATATCTCGTTATTAAACAAAATATTTCAAAATGTTTTCGTCTGTAAGAATCGAAAGTTAAAACTTGTAAGAATTTTCGTGCATCGTGAATATAGGAGAAAAGTGTTACATACTCGCAACTAGGTTGGGATAATTTAAATTAAATAAATGTGTTATATAGTTTGTAAAAAATCTTCATGAACCCAAAGGTATCTTTATGTAATTTTAAAAACATTTTTGTCGAACTTATTGAACATACAGCAAAGAGAGCCCATTTATACTTATTTCACTAGTCCTATTTCTCAAATAGCTATTTTATGAGCATTTTAAAGTAGAAAATGATCTTTCCGCAGTACAAGAGGTCACTGGAAGGGTAGCCATTATTTGCAATAACTTGTGAACACAAGGAAACATTTCTTTATTGCATCGCGCGAAGGTTTCGATGGCATTTATCTTTTTGAAGGGTTTACCGTCCTTTTCGAAAGTCTTCGTTCTGTCAGATTTTATTCTTTTTAAGATTTGATGCAATACTTTTACTTCTCCGTTCAACTGGCTTTCGTCAATTGCTTCAAGTTTCTCTCCATATTGACCAAAAAGATTATCAATGCAGATCTCTTTCTTGGATGTGTCAATCAAGTTCTCAGAAGATGAAAGAACTTTCTTATGACTAACAAATCGTTAATTCAGTTGATTTGTGAAGTATTTCTTACCCTTCCTTTTCTTCCCTTTTCCTTGTGGGGGGGGGGGGTACGGGCCTGAGAAATACAGCAAATACAACAATAAAAAATACGTCTGCTAAAGTATTTGGTTAAAAAACTGATATTGCCAGATCCAGGATAGCTCGGCATTGCTTTTTAAATAAGCTCTTTCAATTCGTTGACTCAAAGAGGAGTTGCCGTGCTAATTCAAACAATAATGTTATGCTTTTGAAAATTTAGGTATAATATTGTGAAATGTTCACATATTTTACAATTAGAAACTATTAAAATAAAATAAAAATTCTGAAAATAGTCATAAACATCTATTTTTTTACTTTTGTACGAGCTTTATAGCTTAACGTTAATGAATAAATTTTTGCGTCGATTGTACGTGCATATACGTTATATATAGTTATATAGCTGTTAAACCTACCCCATTATATCTACAAAATAACAATGTTTAAAAATAGAAAACCTATTGCCAAGCTCATAATCTTATATACTTAATTATGTAAATTGAAGTTTCAAATACACAACTTCCCGTATTGAGCTGAATCCAATTATTGAGATTTGTTTGCCCCAGATACAAAAATACAACATACTAGATAAAGGGGGTTATAAAATAGATCAGGACATGTACTGCCTTCAAAACATATTTATCTTAAGTTTATAAATATTAATCAATATTCGCTGGTTTATCTAATGAAGATTGTTGTGCAAACTTAATAACATATAATATCTGCCGTAACATTTATAGTTAGTTATTGTTTGCAGAAGTTTATGTCCGATAAATGGTCTTACAATATTATAATTTATACTTTCGCCCTTGTATTATTGAGACATTGTTTTTTGTTTTTTTTTTTTGTAACCCGGGAGTAGTCTTCCCGAGAGTTGAGCCCCAACATGGGCTCTTATGGGACTACGTTTTAGCCAATCAGAGAGCCGCATTTGGTCACGTGACTACGTTTTAGCCAATCAGAGAGCCGCATTTGGTCACGTGACTCTCTGGGTGTGGGGGTGGGTGTTGTCGGACATCTCCTATATGTACAGGGTGTTCCAAAACGACTGGGTGA